>PVIR01009243.1:0-53926 GCA_004026965.1 Petromus typicus | reverse complement strand
TTACTAAAAAACTGGAAATTACTAAGGATGGTCAATATCAGGAACATGGTTAAGTAAATGGTGATCCCTCAACTGCATGTAATATAGAGTCATTAAAATAACTACAAAGACTATAAAAATTCTTATAATGGTAAAAGAGAACAAATTCAAAGTTTGTGTACTGTAATTGAAATACATGTATAAAAACAGCTTATGCTCATGGTCATTAACATTCAGAAAGGATAAACTGGATGGAATTATAAGATGTTTTGATTTTTTTAAACATTTGTTTTATCATATAGTCAAATAAACATTTGAATAAATAAATATTATGTTCTCTGGAAAAGAAATACTTATTTTCATAGTTGTCAGAAGCAAATGTTTTCTATTGTGAAGTAAATTTAAATGGAGGAAGAGAGGATTCTAGTCTCTGGAATAATCACATTCAACACAAAAGCCAAGGCATCACCAGCATTAAGTTTCCTGGTTGTCACTGGCACATTTTCTTGTGTATCTCTTAGTAATACTGCTATTTTCTCCTTTTCCTTCCACCAGAGTGCAGGTGATAGGAACTGGAAGATCTGGAAGGGCAGCTCCGGGACAGAAGAGATTCTGATTTGAGGCTCCCAGGTATTAGGCTAGCACTTGTTTCATTTCTTTTCTAGAAAACTTTGTTTTTAAGTGCTTGGTGACACACACTTGTAATCTTAGCAGGCTGAGGCAGGAGGATCACAAGTTTGACCTCAGGCTGAGCAGAGGTCAAAGTAAAAAATGTACAAAGTACATAGGAAAGGTTTATTGAGAGAGAGTTCCTGAGAGATAGACGGGGTCCTGAATGGGTTCAAATGAAGCCCTTTTTTCAGGGGTAAAAAAAAAGTACCCTATCTCAAAGTAAAAAATGAACAAAGGACTGGGTATGTAGCTCACTGCGAAGGCTCTGTGTTCATTCCCCACTACGGTCATCAGGCTGGATCTGAGGGGCCCCGAGGCTGAAATAAGGAATTTAACCTACCCTTTTAAAATAAGTTGCAGGTTCACTGACTTCTGTCACAGAAAAAGAATTTTCAGGATGTGTTAGTAGAAGAGACACGAGAAGGATTTATTAGAGGAAAGTATATAGGATTCACGCGAGAATGGAGTGCAGCTGTTCAGAGGAATTAGACATGCTACAAATTGGAATAGGGCAGTTAAATGCTGTCTTCAAGATGAGTGATCTTGGAAGTGTATTCTGTCAATCAGCTTACAGTGCAAACCATCTAAATGGGTTTGAAGTGGAGATTTGTGTTTGAAGTTGAAACATGTTGTCTCCACTGCAGCTACTTTGTGGTCT
The DNA here is from genome assembly GCA_004026965.1 of Petromus typicus. Lineage (NCBI taxonomy): Eukaryota > Metazoa > Chordata > Mammalia > Rodentia > Petromuridae > Petromus > Petromus typicus. The sequence goes on along the minus strand of PVIR01009243.1, from coordinate 52,617 downwards.
GGAAGAAAAGATGATTTGTGGGTCATTAAGGTCTAGTGCCTAGGAATTCATAGATTATTGTAAAAAGGCTGTTAGGAATATAACAGTGTTCTCTATAAGGATGGAAGGAGGGATGTCACAGGCTAGGGTGGTCTCCAGGAGCAGGAAAAGAGCTCGTCTTCAGGCTGCAGTTTCTCTTAAAGTACAACCTGAAAATCCAGGATTCCTTGTCTCCTTTCTACCTAATTTTATTTCTTCTAACCTTCCTTGGTTCCACACCCACAAAAAATACTTATTTTAAGCAGTTGTAGTCCATGAAAGGAGAAAAAGGGGGCATTATTTCTATCTATAATCTTACAAATGAACAGAATAATTCTTTATCTATTTTAATATTTTTACCTGGAGAGATGGTTTTTATAGAGTGGCATCAAAAATATACAATTCTGTGTTCTATTTTTGCCTCAATATTACTGTGTTTAGGTTTATCTATATTTATTGCAATTCTCAGAATTATGATTTTATTGCCTACATAAGATTCCATTTAATATGCTTAGCTACACTGATTTTGTTGGACATTTGGCTATAACTGAGGGAATTCTTTTCAAAACTATGCAAAATATTGTAAAGTGTATTGTACATATGGCTTTGTTCTGATTTTGAAGGACAACCTCAGTGACCAATTTGTAAGATTAGAGTTGCTATGTGAAAAGTTAGGTATGTCTTATAACTTCCGATAAATATTACCAAATTCCTCTTCAAAGGAATTGTCCTAGGTCATGCTGCTACTGAAACAGTTTCAGATATCTTTCCTTTTTCTCTTTCTAACCCAAAACATGGGCTTCATATTTTTTGATACTGTTAATAAGTATAAAGTAGTGTCATATTAGTGTTCATTAGTATTAGCATGGATAAATGTGTTAAATCATGTCTAAAAATCAGAAGAAATCTTAGATGTGGGACTAATTGGATGCTCCCAATAACCAAATCAGTGCTTTAAAAAAATGATTGTAGGCCCAGGGATGTAGCAGCGCCTGCCTGGGAAACTTGAGGCCCCGAGTTTGATTCTTGGTACCAAAATACAACAAACTATTATGTCTGTGTGGGTGGGAGAGTATGAATCATCTGTTTCATGCCTTTTCCAGATGCCTAATGATGTGCCTTGTTGCTGGAAAGCAGAGGAAGGAAAAGGAGGTAACTAGAAAAGCGTTCAGGTCAAAGAGCATGTAATGTACATCTATAACTCCAGGACTCAGGAGGTCGAGGCCAGCCTGGGCTACACAGTGAGTTCACGGCCAGCCTGAACTACACAGTGAGAAGCTGTCTCAAAACAAAACAAAAAAGAAGGTCAGGTTACACGCGTCACATGTTGTTGTTCTACATTGTATAAGAGATCCCAGGAATGCCAGATACGGCTAAGCCAGTCAATGACAGCCTGAGTGAAAAGGGAAGCTGGAAAGGAAGCACTGCGGAGAACAGAGACAGACATCAATGAAAAACTGATGCCTTGCTTTTGCTTTCTGTACCTCTACTGGTTTTTAGACATACATAAACTCAAAGGTGTACACAAAACTAAAAGGCAATTCATAGAAAATCAGGTATACTATACCGTATGTAAAGTGCTAGAAAAAACCTGGCAGAATTCTTCACAGTCCTCCCTGATGTGTTCCTGAAGTTTCCCATTGAGCCTGTTCTTGGGGATTGTATTTACTCGTACTTTGTTGCCAGGCATGAATCAAGGTGTTGGATTTCAACCAGATGTTCCGGCGCTGGGCTCTGTAAAATAGAGTAGCAAAGGGAAACATGTGTTTTCCTTTACCCAAACCTTCTCAGGCCATCACCAGCTGCTTTCAGTCTCATGGGTTGATCTCTCCACTTGTCAGATTTCCTTGTTCCTGATGGTTTGGAAAAGCCACCCTTGATTTCTTTAATCCATCTTGGGCATTGCTAATTCTCTTTTTAGTGTCATATTACACTTTCAGCAGTTTTGTTAGGTCAACCCTTAGGCTGCTTTCCTAAACCTGGGCCCCAGGGGTTATGGAGCCTGCTGACCTAAAAGCAGTCTGATTCCAGCAGTTTTCATGTCAAGGAAAATTGTGAAAGACTGAATGGGCAGAAAGATTACTGGATGTTCTCACTCGTACACTATTCCGAGTTATCTGTGTTTTTCATTGGCTTTGAACTGTTTAACAATTTATAGGTTACAGAAAACAGAATAATGCAAAATACTGTTACCCATAGGAATGCAAAGCAGTTCTGCCTGGTGCAGTACAAGTAGTTACTGTCACATAAATACTAACCAGTTTTGCATGTATTTGAAAATTTATTTCAGTATTCTTAACTACCTATAGGAGTACAGTTTTTCAGCCAGACATGGAGATGCATACCTGTGCTCCTACCACTTGGGAGGCTGAGGCAGGAGGATTGTTGTAAACTGGAGGCCAGCCTGAGCTACTTAGTTTAAGCTCAACTTGATCTACAAAGCGAGATCCTCTCTAAAAGAAAAAAAAGAGAGAAAGTAGGTTTGTTTAAACTGATTGTAACATCTTACTGTTCCTCTCATTAACTAATGAATTAAATTTTCCCACATGTGTTTCTTTTATATTTGCATGAGACACATAGTTTTACCTTTAACACTTTACCCCTTAACACTAGCTTGCTTCTTTTTTTTTTTTTTTTTTTTTTTTTTTTTTTTTTTTTTTTTTTTTTTTTTTTTTTTTTTTTTTTTTTTTTTTTTTTTTTTTTTTTTTTTTTTTTTTTTTTGAGTCAGGGTCTCGCTTTGTAGTTCAGGCTGGCCCTGAGCTCAGCCTCAGACTCACATCCTAGCAATCCTCCCGCCTCTGCCTCCCAAGTGCTGGGATTATAGGCGTGAGCCACCACGCCTGGCACTGTGGTATGTGGTACCGATTGCTGCTGGGCGTGAGTCTCCACGCCCAGTATTGTTATGTAGTTACCGGGGATTAAACCTGGATCCTTGCGCTTGCAGGACAGGTGGTGGAACCACTGAGCCAAATCCCCGGCCCAACACTAGCTTACTTCTTGAAGGGACCTGTAGGTCCAACTTGTCCTCCCCTTTGGCAATTTTTTTGTGAATTGGAAGCATTTGGCTCTGTTTACCATGATAATTTTCAGTTTAAGTAGTTTTTTTTTTTTAAAGAATTCAGAATGACAATTATATGAGCTATAACTTCAACTAATGCTTCCTGCAGTTAGATCTTCTCAAAATTTTGTTTGCCAACTTCCCCAAAAGGCATTTGGGGAAGCAGCAATTGACTCTGACAGTGATGTTTTAGCTTCCTCAGAATTTACAGAAATAAGCCCCTTGCCTTGTCCAGAGTAAGTCTCCCCCTTTACAGGTTGGGGTTTCTCATCAGTCAAGTAGTAGTTTGCCAGTGAGTTTTGACCTTTCCAATACTGCAGTTTTATGTAGAAACTACTTATACTAGAAACTTTTTACTTCTCCCTCAAATCTCAAACTTTTAAGAATATATTTAAGAGGCAGAGTGGCAGCTATTTCTTTGAGACTAAGTTTTGCTAATGAAAGAATCATGGTGAGATGCACAGTCTTTTAGTGATATGATTCTGAAGGAGTAAAGGTAAAACGAAGATTTGGGCCCAGTCAAATATAGAAATGAGACAGGGTAAATGGAAGAGAACTTCAAGGAAAAGGATAGACCAGGAAAATGCTAGGGATTCATAGGGAATGGAAATAGGAGTCAGAAGCTAGGCTGCTGGTTAACTTCTTGTGTCATGCTTTTGGCTTAGCAGAAATGAGACAAAAGAAACTTATGTGTTTTGAAAATGCTTTAAGATTGTCAGGAATGGATATAGAAGCTAGTGTAGGGAGGAGGGGGTAAAAGAAGGAAGAGTCATTGTTTCTATTGCAGCTCATTGATTACTTTAAGAGCATGATTCTTGGCCATTTGGAACTTCAGTGTGTTCCTTCGAAAAATGGGTTTGACTAGGTGACCTCCAAAACACCTTTCCATTCTGATCTCTTACATCAGCTGTAGAAGCTGAGAAAATAAAATGAGCATGCATTTTGGAATTCTAGGGGTTAAAGAAAGCTGAATTCTACTAAACTTGGCAGAGTGACATCTGGCCTTCCAGGGCTAAGGCCTGTGGGCCCAAGGGCCCAAGTGCTCTTGTGTAGTAGTGACATTTAAGTTACATAGCCTGTCTAGATTCCCAGATCTTTCTCTCTCTGCAGCCAGTCTCCTTTCCCAAGCAATTTGGCACATTTCAAAGAGCAGCTTCTTTCCCTCAGGCATGGATTTAGAGTTTCAACTCCTATAGATCCTGTTTTCTTTTGCTAGGTAAAGCTTAGCTTTAAGTGTACTTGCAGAGGAGTCAGTTCGTGGAAGCTTGTTCTTCAGTAGCGATTGCTGTAATATACATTTCAGTTAAGCCAAGCTTGTATTTCTAGTGCTGATTAGATATAGCTTCTCATAGGAAAGCCAAAGTTTTTAAGTTGACTGAGCTGAACTTTATGAAAAGAAGAACTGCAATAGGTTAATGACATGTTGGAATTTGCCTCCTGTATATTCATTAACCCCAGAGAATCAAGATAAATATTTTAAAGGGGCATTATAAAGACCATGCAATGCCCACATTTATTTTTGAGGAATATTTCTATTGATGAATTATTTATTTTAATTTTATGAGTTTCATTACATTATACAATGTATATTTAAGAGGAAACTTAAAACACTAAATTTTAATATATATTGTGTTTACAATGAACACTTTCAACATCAACTGTTTACTTGCTTACACAATCTAAAAAATAACTAAAGAAAGTCCTATGTGAACTACAACAAAAATACAAATAAAATTTTATCACAGAAATAATCCTTACTAGATTTTTTTTTTTTTTTTTGAGACAGGGTCTCTCTTTGTAGTTCAGGCTGGCCCTGAGCTCAGCCTCAAACTCCCATCACAGCAATCCTCCTGCCTCTGCCTCCTGAGTGCTCAGATTACAGGTGTGAGCCACCAGGCCAGGTACTGTGGTATGTGGTGCTGATTGCTGCTGGGTGTGAGTCTCCATGCTCAGTATGGTATGTGGTTACCGGGGAATCGAACCCGGGCCCTTGCGCTTGCAAGATAGGTGCCGGAACCACTGAGCTAACTCCCCGGCCCAATCCTTACTAAAATTATCACATCTAGGAGACGAGAGGAGAACTGAGGCCTAATCGGCCTCCTCTGTGAGCACAGAGGAGAAAGGCTGCACTCAGGGGTGATAGCATATTGCAGGTCTACAGAAAATTTAAGACAGTTGAGGTTAAGTTGTTTACCAGAGTAAATGGGTACAGACTAATGGGTACTGGAAAACAGATGAATCTTGTGTTACTTTAACTGCTTATATCCAGACACGGGCAAGATAAGCCAGATGCTAGAGGCTCCTCTGCCTATTGAGAGGCAAGAGCCTCAGGGCTGCTCAGAGGTTAAACCAATTGTGTGTCTATTTGTCATTGATCGTTTTTCAACCACGGATGAGGGAGAACAAAGTAGTGGGTCTAGGTAGCTGGGTGGTTTGGCAAGAGGTAGGGCCCCAAAGTAGGGCTGAGTGCCCAGAATAAGGACCTGGGAATAGGCACTTGAAAAGCCTGGACCAGGGAAGGACTGAACAAGAACTCAGAATAGGGGCCTGAGACAGAACAGGGACATAAGACTGAGAAAGAATCAGAAGGGAAAATGCTTGACCAGGAAGGTGTGGTGAGTAGGCATTGGATAGCTCTGCAGCAAAAGAAAAGAAATGAAAAGATGAAAAGAGGGCCGGGGATTTAGCTCAACGGTTCCGGCGCCTGTCATGCAAGCGCAAGGACCCGGGTTGGATCTCCAGTAACCACATACCTATACTGGGTGTGGAGACTCACGCCCAGCAGCAACCAGTACCACATACCACAGTGCCGGGCGTGGTGGCTCACGCCTGTAATCCCAGCACTCGGGAGGCAGAGGCAGGAGGATTGCTGATGTGATTTAAGTCTGAGCTCAGGGACAGCCTGAACCACAAAGTGAGACCCTGTCTCAAAAAACCTTAAAAAAAAAAAAAAAAAAAAAAAAAAAAGAAAAGAAAAGAAAAGAAAAGATGAAAAGAGCAAAATAAAATGAGTAAGAATGTGTGTAGTGAACTTTCAGAAAAGAAGTAGGTCATAAACCAAAAAAAAAAAAAAGGAAAAAGTAGTCAGAGTACAAAACAGCAAAGGAAAAAGCATCCAGGGTTAGAAACAAAGGAAAAGGAATAGGCAAAAGAAAGAAGTGAGCATATTTACAGGAAATGGTCTTAACCAGAATAATGGAGCAAAATTTAGAACAAAAAGAGAAGTGAGAATTCAGAATGAAAGTGAAAGTGTGTCAGCAGCCAGAGTAATGGGACAGAATTCATTCACTGATAGCTTAGACAAGCAAAATCAGGTTATTTCTAAAAGCATGGTGCTATGGGTGTAATGAAATGGGACATATTCATGAGCAGTGCACTGAAATCCAGGCAGGAGAAGGTTTCTAAATAGCAAGATGGTTCTCCACTAGGGAGAAGCTGGAAGGAGGCTGGATCAAACCAGGCCAGGCAGATGATGGGGGCATATTCTAATGCAGACTTGCAGCCCTAATTCTTGGTTGATATCTGCTGGACTATTGTGTCTCTTGTCACTGGAATGCCAGGAAGTGCAGGACTAGGTGTAGTACTCCCTGGGACCACTGATTCAGACTATCTGAGAGAAATTCAGGTTAGGGTTCATTATCATGACGTCTGGATCAACAAAGAGGTTATATCATCCAACTGATTCTTCTACCTGTTGTCAAAACTAGAGCCACTGAAGGCTGGGGATTTAGCTCAGTGGTTCTGGTGACTCCCTCACAAGCGCAAGGTCCCATGTTTGATCTCAGTGCCAAAAAATGACACAACAGAAAACTAGAGCCACTGGTTGAGAATGGATCTGGAGAGCAGGGGGTGTAACAACACCTCCCATGAGGAGGAGGCAGGTGTTCGTTATTGTATGGGTCAGTGGACCATGTGTGTGGTATCTGTACTGCATTAACGTGAGTATGTCAGCACTGTTGAAATCAAGAATTTTAAATATTTTTAGGGACATTGCTGTGTCAATTAAAGGACAAGAAAGTAAAAAGGCAAAAGAAATGTGAGTGTGCACGAAGCTTCTCGGCAGGACTGATGAGGCAAAGTTTGAAGTTCAGGTGAAAGTAAAGTCCAAAATTAAAACAAACGCAGAATTCAGAATTAAAGGAAAGTGTTAAAATTAAGAATTTTAAATATTTTTAGGGAATTACTGTGTCTTAAGGAAAAACATTTGCAAGAATAGAATGTGTTTTTTGCAAAAGATTCAAGCCTATTCAATGCATTGTATGGACGATGTATTGCTTGCTGTCGATTCTCAGCAACAATTTATATTTTTGTAGAAACTGAACAGGCTTTGATGCAGTAGGAGTTATGCATAGCCCCAGGAAAAAAATTCAAACTAGTTCTTTTGGTTTTTAAGGATCCTGCTGGTATGGGGGCAGGGGTTTTATTAGTCATTACAGAAAATGAACAGATGATATGGATAATGGTGGAAGAATGTGGCTTGACTTTCCTCAATACTGAGACCTTTCTCCCAGATGACAACCGAAGAAAATTATCCAGGAGGCAGAAAAATTTGTCTTTCATCCAGACCTGCCTGCAGAAGGACTTTGGGTGGGCCCTTTGGGGTATGTATTTGACTGTCAGTTACAACTATTACTTTCTTCAGCAGGAAGAAGCCACAACAGTGTTCGCTCATTGCCCTGTATAGCACTTGGGGGTGCTTCATTGCAGGGGGCACAATTGAATTGTTATAGGCCATTAGACAGGGCTATGGTCTTTGAAAAGAGCCAGTACAGACACATTGCATCCATGGATGAAGGCCTAGTCATTAAAAGCCAGACCTAAAGTCAACAGATAGAATGGTTGTGTCTGCCTATTTCTCCTAGGGATGAATGGTAGTGACTGATAGTCAACTGTTGTCCTTGTAAAACAAAAAGAAGGAGATTCAATGATCAGAGGAGAATTGTGAGTACAGAAGAGAAAAGCTGCACTCAGGGGTGATGGAATATTGCAGGTTCTAGAGAAAACTTAAAAGAGTTGAGATTAAGTTATTTACGAGAATATGTACTAATGGTTATTGGGAAGCAGATGAATCTTGTGTTATTTTGACTGCTTGTACCCAAGTAGAGGCAAGATAAGCCAGAGGCTAGGGTCTCCTCCACCTACTAAGAGGCAAGTTTCTCCTGGCCTCTCAGATGTTAAACTGGTTCTATGTCTACTTGTCATGTATCCTTATTCACCCCTGGATGAAGGAGAACAAAGTACTGGGTGTAGGTCCTAGAACAAGACTGGCCAGGTGGGTCGGCAATAGATGACACCCCATGCATGGTGCTCAGAACATGGACTTGGCTACAACCACACCTAAGGCAGTCTTCACACATGAAAACAGGACATATATATGTTTTGCTTTCCTGTGTTTTTTGATAGGTCATACTGTTACTTCTTTTGCCTCTTTGTTTTTTGAGGAGGCTCATATATTATACAATGTGAAATAAAATATCAAATATATACTGAGTGTTTTGAATAACCATCAACATTTTCTACATCAGATAGGTTTCTTATGCAATTTAAAATACAACAAATAAATTCCTAAGTGAAATACAATGAAAACATAGAATACTACCACAAAAATAAACTTTACTTCAGTTATCACACTGAAGGCAGATTTCACACATAAAAACAGCACGTGCTATACAAAACGATCACTTGTACTGATAATGTGTGTGTTTTGTTTTCCTATCTTTTATTGTATGTCATAGTTAATATCTTGTTGGTCTTCCTGTTTTCTTAGGAGGCTCTTATGATGTTTCCCTTGTGTGTTTACTGATTTGCTCCAGAATTATTTTGCAGATTTCTTTGGGCAGATACATACTGTTGATCTGTTGTGATTGATCATTTATCAATTTCTACTCCCAGTCATCTACAAAATTTCTCTATGATATTTTGTACTTCTCATTTTCTTGGTAAACTATAAAAATATTTATTCTTGGCACATTTAGAATCAAATAAAACACAAGAATTCAACAATACTTTGTGTTCTGAGAGACATCATACTTGCTATATAACTTGTAAAGAATATCTACGCCACCTTTCATTTTTGTGTAGTATGGCCTCATTTGTGTTGAGGATTAACTATCAATTAAAAAAATTTTTATTGTCTTGAGACAAGGTCTTGTTATGTAGTTGAGGCTATCCTTGAACTCACTATGCAGCACAGGCTGACCTTGAACTCACAGGATCCTCCTGCCTCAGCCCCTTGAGTGCTGGCATTACAGGCCTGTAACACTATGCCTGACTTCACTTTTAATCTTATCATCATGGTGTAATGTTGACAGTATCAACACTACTTTGTTTTTCTTCATCATACACAAGTTCAGTGTTAGGTTCTGGTGAAACTCAAAGATCGTACTATATATTTCTCTATCATGAACTTGTAACATTTTTTAAGGGAATTTCCACTTTGTTCTTGTGAATAGTTCCTATGCTGGTCAATTGGTATTTCTTTATCAAACATAACATCGATGGGTTACTAGTGAACCAATTGTCAAATGTGACATTTCAGTTACTTTTTTTTTTAGTACTGAAAATTCAACTTAGGACCTTAAACTTGCCAGGCAAGCATGATACCACTGAGCTACATCCCTGGCCCTTCAGTTACTTTTTGAAATAGGTACAAGAAGTCTGTTCACAAAGCCATACAGTTATTATTGCACAAATAAAGACCTAGTGGCTGAATTCCAGAATGATTCTAAATTCAAGGTTTAAAAATGTTTTTGTATCTTGAGGGTACATATCCTTATACCATATTTGGAAAGTTTATTTGGCATATATCATGATAAGCTACAACAACTATGAAATGATACAAGTTGTTTGTCAATTGTCATGTATTTAGATGATATATAAATTGTTTGACAGTTTGAAACAAAGCTTTCAAAAATAAGCAACTAGAAGCCAAATTGTTGGATTTTTTTCTTTCTTGACAGGTGTTTTTTTTTTTTTTGTCAAAATGTAGGCAATTTTGAGGAAACTAGTCTCTTCAATATCATTATTGTTCTGAAAATCTCAATGCACATCAGTTACTTTTCCATAAATCCTTTTCTGAGGATTAGCATAATGTCCTGTTATGAAGACTTTTAGTTCAGAGAGTGAGATGTCATAATAAATATATTTTTGAGGATTACTATTGGTGCATATAGAAATGTATAAAGCATGCCTTTCAATTGCAAGTAATTTGTATCTTTTCTTCAAAGTTTGGTGACTCTGAACCAACATTTCTTTTTTTCTTTTTTTTTTTTAGGTTTTTGGAGACAGGGTCTCGCTTTGTGGTTCAGGCTGGCCCTGAGCTCAGCCTCAAACTCACATCACAATACTCCTGCCTCTGCCTCCCGAGTGCTGGGATTACAGGCGTGAGCCACCACGCCCGGCACTGTGGTATGTGGTACTGGTTGCTGCTGGCTGTGGGTCTCCACACCCAGTATTGTTATGTGGTTACCGGGGAATCGAACCCTGGTCCTTGCGCTTGCGAGACAGGCGCCGGAACCACTGAGCTAACTCCCCGGCCCTGAACCAACATTTCTGAACTGTAAGGAGTGTGCCTATGAGCGTGGCCCAGCTTTAAGGTATAATAGGAAGGGGAGCAAGGTCACCTAAAGACACATTTCTGTGATACTTCATTTGTGGAAAACAAAAGCCTTCTTTTTAAATTTTTATTTATTTATTCATTTTGAGACAGGGTCTCGCTTTATAGTTCAAGCCAGCCCTGAACTCACTATGTAGCTCAGGCTAGCCTCAAACTCAGCAGTCCTCCTGCCTCTGCCTCCTAAGTGTTGGGATTATAGGCATGAGCCACCTCACCCAGCGTTGTGTTGTGTGATTACCAGGGATTGAACTTAGGACCTTGTGCTTGAAGGCAGATGCCGGAACCACTGAGATAATCCCTGGCCCCAAATCTTCTTTTTTTAAAGAAAGTGTTCTCATTGCACAGTGTATGAAGTCTTTGCTTTGCCTGACAGTGTATTTTCAGTTCTTTGCACTGTGCCTAATACATACTTGAATCTTTGTTGGATGAATGTGATACCAAAAATACCAAAGCCAATAATAATGATCTAACTGAGAAGATCTGGGGTGGGTTTCTGATAGATTATAACTCCAGAGTTTTCTGAGTCCATTTCATAAAACCAAGATGGGACCCTGGAGAATGGCTGACTTTCTAAGGCTCAGACCCTTGGTATGCGTCCCTTATTTCTTATGACTAGGATATGCGGACTGTGAGCATAATTGATACACTTTTTAGCCAGATCAAATAAGCAAATATAAGTGTGATGTATAAACATGAAAGTTTTAGTAAGAAAAAGGACCTCAGACTAAGACTGTGTGACCTTGAGAAAACCATTTTGCTCTCTCTGAGCTTCAGTTCCTTTCCCTGTTATATGGTGTCAAACGCCATTATACCTACCACATAGCTGTCTGGAGGATGCAAGAGTCTGTAAAAACACTGCCAAATATTCTCTTCGGGTCCTACTCTGCCCACAACTGAATCTGTGATCTGTCATTTTGATATGACATGTAGCATGGCTCTGTGTAATATGTAGTATGTATTTTCAGGCTACGTGGTGGCCCAAATGATATGGTTGACAGACATCGCAGGGGACACAGATGCAAATGACATTCTGCTAGCAATGAGGTTTTCTATTTTTGAATGAAAAATTCCTCTCATGAAGTGAGAGCCTCCCCATATGCTCAGCCACCCATGAGTAGCCAAAGACTTTATTGCAAAATGAATATTCCATATTGTGCCATCTTGCTCGCTTACAGCAAGTAGAATTTCTATCTCCTCATCATTGCTTCATGGATTTCTGCAAACATTTCTATGCCAGTCATGGCTATAGCCATTTCCTACAGCAAGTGAGAAAGAGGTCTGCTGTTCTTCCCCTTGGTCAGTCTGTTTTAAAAACATTTTCTAAATATCCTGGCAGCCTTGCTTACATAAATGTGCTCAGCATTTTATTTTACATAGCTTTCCACTTAGAGCAGCTGTCTTTTCTCCATCAAACCTAGGCTCCTTCTGCCTGCAAAATCCTGCTTAAAATTCATCTGTGGAGAGTCTCTAAGCCATTATCAAAGATTTGGTAAGCTCCGGCTTGAGGTAGGCCCTCTAGAGGATAAAACAGGTTCCTGTTTTTCAAGGCCAACTGGTGAAAAGCAGGGTGTGTGTGTGTGTGTGTTGGGGGGGTGATGATAACGATGACAATGATGATGATATGAGATCTTTGCATTGAATGGGGGAGATTAGAAATGAGGGGCAGGCTCAGAGTGCCAGAAAAATTGTGCAGGTGGGGTGTCCTGGCAGAGACCTCCATGGGGAGGCAGTGTCAAGAGGGGGCAACTTGAGTTAGGCCTTTCAGTATGTCAAAGGAGATGGAAATGCCTAACTTTCCTGATTTGATCATTACACAAAGTATACATGTAGCAAATTATCACTCTCTACCCCCAAATGTACAATCAAAATAATAATAATAATCAGTTAAAGTATAAAAGTAGATTTAAAAGAGAAGACTGAGCTGATTAGGTTTTTTTTTGAGACAGGGTCTCGCTTTGTAGTTCAAGCTGGCCCTGAACTTACTATGTAGTCCAGGCAAGCTTCGAACTCACAGCAATCTTCTGCCTCTGCCTCCTGAGTGCTAGGATTACAGGCATGAGCCACCACGTCCAGCATTGTGGTGTGTGGTGCTAACTGCCGGTGGGTGTGGGCACGGCATTGTTGTATGTGGTTGCCAGGGATCGGCTTGTAACCTCATGCTTGTGAGGCACAGGCCAAAACCACTGATCTAAATCCTCAGGCCAGGGTGTGCTGATTTCAAGTAAGAACAGAGGAGGAGAAAGAAAAGGGGCAACAAGTAATTGGAATGGGAAAGGGAGTAATGGCAGCAAAAGGTAAAGAGGCAAGAATGTAGTCATTCGTTTCTGAGCAGTGAGAGCCCCAGTTACATAGAGGCAGCCATTTGCAGAAGCCTAGCAGCCACACAACTAGAAGAGCAAATCAGGGCTGGTTGGAAGACCTTGGATGTCAAGCTCAAGAATAAGGCTACTACTCTTCTTGGTCTACAGGGGTTCGAAAGGATTACAGAACACGAGTATGACTTGATAGGACCTAGATTTAAGCACATTTGTCTAATTATAGTATACACAGCGATCTTGGAGTTTGGGGTAAAAGGTGGTGGTGGTAGCAGTTAGGCAGGAGAGGAAAAAGAAAATCTCTTGACTTGCAGCTGGTTTATTGGTCTCCTACTCCAAGGCTTTCATGATTTCTGAGTGTTTAACTCTATGAAGCTGAATTTCGGATCATCTGTTAGTAGGTTGGAGATAAGTTTGTGGGCAAGGCATAAGATTTTTTGAGCCTGTCAGATCTAGATTTAAATGCATCCTCTACCACTTAGTTGCTATGTGAATATAGGCCAGTTATTTAGCCTCTCCGTGAGCCTCCATCTTCTTACAGGTAAAACACAGATAACATTAAGCTCACACATTAGTTAATGAAAAAATATGGCACATAGGAGATAAATATTCAGCCAACATTTCTTTTCCTCTTTCCCCTCCCTACTAGTTATCTGCATTACTCAAGAATCACTCTTGGGCTGGGGATTTAGCTCAGTGGTTCCCACATCTGTCTCGCAAGTGCAAAGTCCTGAGTTCAATCCCTGGTAACCACATACAACAATGCCGGGCATGGTGGCTCATGCCTGTAATTCCAGCACTTGGGAGGCAGAGGCAGGAGGATTGCTGTGAGTTCCAAGCCAGCCTGGCTACATAGTGAGTTTGGGGCCAGCTTGAACTACAAAACGAGATCCTGTCTCAAAAAAATTTTTTTAAATTACTTTCTCTGGAGGAGTTGTAATGTAACATCAGGTATTGTCCTTTCTCGCTTTATTATTCTAGAGAAAGTCCTTGCCTAGCCAGTAACACATGTGACTGCTCTCCTTTCTCCCTCCTACTCAAGAAGAGTCCATTCATTCTATCAATAAACATTATTGAAAGCCCATTGTGTGTCAGGCAAGCACTGTTCTTGGTCTATTAGATAAAGCAGCAAACAAAAATCTCTGCCCTCAGCAGGCACACTGACATATGCCTGTAATCCTAGCTACTCAGGAAGGGAAGAGCAAACATTTGAGCAAAAAAAGCAAGACTGGGGCCGGGGAGTTAGCTCAGTGGTTCCGGTGCCTGTCTTGCAAGCACAAGGACCCGGGTTCGATCCCCGGTAACCACATACCATACTGGGTGTGGAGACTCATGCCCAGCAGCAACCAGTACCACATACCACAGTGCTGGGCGTGGTGGCTCATGCCTGTAATCCCAACACTCGGGAGGCAGAGGCAGGAGGATTGCTGTGATGTGAGTCTGAGGCTGAGCTCAGGGCCAGCCTGAACCACAAAGCGAGACCCTGTCTCAAAAAACCAAAAAAAAGCAAGACTGTCTCAAAATAAAATAAAGAAGGCTGAGAATGTAGCTCAGTGCTAAAGCATTTGCACAGTATAGATTCAGTCATGCACACAGTGAAACAAACAAAAACTCCTTTTGTTGAACTGATAGTCTACTCGTGGATATAAAAGTCTCACAATAAACAAATACGTAGAACGTCAGATAGCAATAGGTGACAAGAAGGCACAGCAAATTTAGGTAAAGGAAATTGGCAAAAGAAAGTTTTTTTTATTATGTGACAGCTAAGAAGAACCCTGGAGGACACAAGAGAGAAGCTATATGGCTATCTGGGAGATCCGTATTATAGGAAAGAGAAAAGAAAAGTAAAAACACTCTGTAGGATTGAAAATAATCAAGAGGCTAGTATGTCTGGAACAGAGTAAGCAAGGAGAATGGCAATAGAAGAGGAGGCTAGAGAGACCTGGAGAGTCAGAGAGCCACTGTGTGACAGGAAGCAAAGGAAGGACAGTCCAACTTCATGTTTCAAGAGAATACTCCTGACCACCAAGTAAGGAGTAGGTTACAAGGCAGTAAGGATGAAAGCATGGAGACCCGATAAAAGGTTATAGCAATTCTGTCGTCATCCAAGTGAGAGGGCACAGAGACTTGGCCTAGGCTTGTCTCTGGTTCCCAAAATACAGGTAGATAAGCTAAACACTCTCTACCTGTAGAATTAAGTTGCAGGCTCACTGACCTGAGTCATGGGAAAAAATTTTTCAGGACCTGTCAGTAAGAGGCATGGGAAGGGTTTACTGTATTAGGCAGAAATTTAAGTACACATTCAAGAGTGGAGTGCTGGCATTCAGAGAAAAGTAGGCTAGGACCAATCTGACCCTGGATGAAGACAGCCCCTCAAGATGGACAGGAGCAACCATACTCTATAATTGGGAACATTAAGTTTAACAGTCCACTTGAACTACATGCCTCACACCCTACATTCAGCAGAGAACGGAGGGATGATCACTTTTCCATTTCACCAGTGGGTATCAAGACATACTTTGGCTGGATGGTAACTACAGTGTAGGGGCCTCTGGAGCAGAGACAACACCTCAAAAACTTATAGACTCTAAAGCTAAGTGAAAAAAAAAATTGTGACTGACTGGATCCCAAGACTGAAGGTCTTGAAAAGAAGTCACTCATCCAAAAATACAGGAATTTTTTCCTTGTCAATCTTTTAAAAATTATTTTTATCTTTCCTTCATTGGTCATTTGGGGGTTTGTAGTTTCTTCTTCCTTTTTCCTCTTTTACTTATTTTATCCATTTTCTCTTCTCCCTTTTCAACCTCATTTGTCTACCATTTTATCTGTCTTTTACTTCCTGTGTTTTGTGTTTATTTTTCCTTGTTCATCTTTTCCTGTAATGACTCTTTAATTTCTATTAATTTCTTTTTATTCCTCAATAAGACACCCTTTCTCATTTTAGTCCTCCTATTCCATTAACTAATTTTTCAATATATTAGAAATATATTAGGAACAAATATCACCCACAATAGCACAAAGAAAAATTTAATACTTAGCAATTAATCTTACTAAGGAAATGAACTTTACCATCAGTACCTCAGTGATATGAAAAATGCAATTGAAAAGAGCATAAAATGGAAAAATATCCCCTATCTATACATAGGCAGAACCAACAGATTCAAAATAGCATGCTTCCATGATCGACATGTAGATTTAATACAATCCCAATGGAAACAATAAGCATTCTTCATACAACTGGAGAAAACAGTCCTAAAATTCATATAGAACCAGAAGAGACTCAGAACAGCGAAATTAATCTGTACAAGAAGTACTAAGTAGGAGTCATCACAATCTTGGACTTGAAATAATGTTACAAAGCTACTACTACTACTACTACTAAACCAGCATGGTACTGGAACAAAAACAGACCTGAAGATCAGTGGAACAGAGGGAGAATGCAGAAACAATCTGAAGAACATAGAACTCTTCGATCTTTGACAGAGGGACCAGAATCTAAAGGAAAGACACCCTCTTTAATAAATAGTGTTGTGAAATCTGGCCATCCACAAACAGAAGAGTGAATCTCTAGATGGTGAACCTTTTAGAGCTTTCAATGCTATAAACAACCCCTTGCAGCACATATGCCAGGGGTTTGCCCTCACTAATCTGGACCTCTCACTGTGTACTAAACGAAAATCAAGATGCATGACAGAACTAAAGGTTAAAACAGAGAAACTTAACACACTGGAAGATATAATAGGTAAAACTCTTCAAGTTATAAGCATAGGTAAGGACTCTATGAATAGAATACTAGTAGCACAGGAAATAGACCAAGAATCAACAAATACAGTCATATCAAATTAAAAACCTGCAGAGCAAATGAAATAATGTACAGGGTGAAAATACAATAAACATAATGGGGAAATTTTTTTTACCAGCTCTTCCTTATATAACTAAATCTAAGATACATAAGTAATTTAAAAAATTAGACACCTTAGAGCCGGGATGTAGCTCATTGGCATCAGCCTGCCTGGCAACTACATGATCCTGAGTTCAATCCCTAGTAATAAAAAAAAAAAAAGGAGACACCTGAAAATAAAAAATCAAATCAAAATTGAACAAGTGAAATAAGTAGATCTTTTCTGAACAGTAAGCAGCAGTACATTAGTCTTTCTGAGATTCAGAATCCAGACTCTGGAATATAACAACTTGGGGAAGAAAAGGAGGGAAGGGGATTCCTGGGACTGAGGAAGGCTCTGAAGGGAGAATTTGAGCCCATGGTTCCAAAGCTCTCTACAGAGAAATGTATCAGTGGAAAGGAGCACTGGATACTGAAACGACAACGGCTGGTGAATGAGTTCAGTCCAAGTGATAGCCGTGTACCCTGGAGAGGGACCTTGGCTAGAAATCATTTTAGGGAAGGGTCAACTGAACCTGGGACTCAGAGCAGCTGTGGGTTGGACTCTTCACAAGGCTTTCAGTGACTGGATGAGGCACAACTGTGCCATTTAGTGTTAGGAAGCCGAGGTCCAGCCAACAAAAGACACCCAGAGTGTTGCAGGCTGAACAACTCAGGCCCCAACCCCACAACAAAGGCCAGGATCAGCACAGACTTCTGTGAGTTCAAAGCACCAGAAGTGGCATCCCACCCTATTCCTACTGCATCCTTGATCAGATCATATGGCATTGGTCTGGGTTTTGTGTGCCTCCTTTGTCTACCAATAACAGTAGAGACTTACCTTGAAGTGGAAATAACCACAAAGCTGTAGGCCCCAGAAGATAACCATAGGTTGAAATCACAGAGAAATCTTGATGTTTTTCCTCTTTGTTTTGGCTTATTTTGTTTTTTTCATTAGTGTGAACATTGTTTTTAGTTTTATTGTTTTGTTTAGTTCTTGTATTTATGTTTCTTTCCCTCCTGTCTTCACTGTTTTCCCAAAGCTTGTATAATAGTCCTTTATCCCTCACCCTTACTTCTTAGTCTGTTTCTTTTTTTATTTCTCTATTTTTTCCTATTATCCCTTTTAAATTTTCTCCCTTGAGGGTAAAATCACTCAATTGAGAGGATATTTACTATATATAAAGATAAAGAGCCCTAGTTAGCCATGATCAGAAAAAACTATGCCAAGGAAAATAATAGTCAAGACTTCAGGGCCAAGAATATAGCTCAGTGGTTCCAGTGCCTGCCTTGCAAATACAAGGTCTCTAGTTCTATCCCTGGTATCCACACACAACAATGCCAGGCATGATGACTCATACCCACCAGCAATCTGCACTACATACCACAGTGCCAGGTGTGGTGGCTCACGCCTGTAATCTCAAGACTCAGGAGGCAGAGGCAAGAGGATTGCTGTAAGTTCGAGGCTTGCCTGGCCTACATAGTGAGCTCAGGGCAAGCCTGAACTACAAAGCGAGACCTTGTCTCCAAAAAACCAACCAACCAACCAACCAACCAAACAAACAAAAAACCCGAAAACCCAAAACAACAAAAAATTAGTCAAGATTTCAATTATTCAGTACAAGAACAGAATATTAAAACCTGTAAGAAAAAACAAACCATTTATAAAGGAAAACACCTAAGAATCACAGCTGATTTCTCAACACAAACCCATAAGTCAAGCAGAGCTCAGAATGAAGTATTTCATGTTATAAAAGCAAACAATCTTCAACATGGATTGATGTACACTGAAAATTTATCTTTTTAAATTGATGGTGAAATAAGATGCTTCCATGATAAAGAGCACTTTAAGAAATTCATGACCATCAAACCAGCACTCTAAAAAGTTCTGAAGAATATTACAGAAAAAGACAATATAGAAAATGATTACATTAATCCCAATAGAACGAATTCCCTATGCATGGCAAGTAATTAAATAGAGATGAAAGAGAGGAACCAATAACAGGAAGATAACATGACAAGGATAAATCAATATATATCAGCTGTGACCTTTAACATAAATGGTCTCAATACACCAATCAAAAGAGGCAGATTAGCAGAATGGATCAAGAAACAAGATTCAACAATATGTTGCACACAAGAATGACATTTAATTCTAAAATAAATTTATATATTGAAAGTCAAAGAAAGAAGACCAATAGTGCATGTGACAAGAATATGGAACAAAACAGGGGTAGCTATGCTATTTGTAGACAAAGTTGATTTCAAACATAGATTGCGCAAAAGCAACAAAAAAAGTCATTACATACTAGTTAACGGAAAACTGCAAGAAGAGATAACATAAATATACATGCACCAAATACTAGCACACTCAACCATATAAAACAAATATTCATGGACTTGAAAAATCAAATAAGCACTAATCAGTTATAATGGGAGATCGCAATACCTCACAGACACAAATAAACAAATCAATTATACAAAAAATCAACAAAGAAATATCAAGACTGAATCAAACTTGTGAACAAATGGATCTGTAGTGCTATCTACAGTGTTCCAACCCATGACATCAGAATACACATTTTTCTTAGCTGCACATAGGACATACTCCAAAACAGACCAAATACTAGCTCATAGAACTTGATTAAGTGAATGCAAAGGAACTGAACTTATCCCATGTATATTATCAAAGCATACTGTGAAGAAATTGGAAATTTCCAAAAACTACATAAACACATGGAAATTAAGTAACACTGTCTTAAACAACTAATGGATCACAGACAAAATTGAAGAAATTAGACAGCTTCTGCAATTAAATGATAATGCTAAAATAACATAAATGGAACTTATAGGATGCAATGAAAGAAGTTTTATGTAGGAAATTTATGGCAGTGCATTCTCACATCAGGAAGACAGAGTGAATGCAAACAAATAATCTAATGTTGAACTTCAAATTTCTAGAAAAAGAAGACCAAGTCAAATACAAATCTCATATGAAGGAGGAAATTACAAAGATCCAAAGAGAAATCAATGCAATTGAGACTAAGAAAACCATACAAAGAATCAATGAATCAAAGAATTGGTTCTTTGAAATATTAAATAAAACTGATAAACCTTTAGCCAACTTTACCAAATAAAAGGAAAGAAGAGATTCATAGTCATGTAATTATGAATGGAATGGGTGAAGTCTCAATGGATCCTACAGAAATCTACAAGATCAATACCTACTTTGAGAACCTGTACTCTAAAAAGATGGAAATAACCCAATATCACTCAACAAAATCGAAGTAATTAAAAATCGACCAACAAAGAAAAGCTCAGGTCCCAAAGGATTCATAGCTGAATTATAAAAGAAATTTAGAACCGATCTACTGTCAGTACACCTCAAACTCTTTAATTAAATTGAAAGGGAAGAACTACTCCCAAAGTCATTCCTGGAAGCAAGTATTACCCTGATAGAGAAGGACCCAAACAAAAATGAGAACTACAGGCAAATCTCCTTAATGAACATACATACAAAAACCTTCAATAAGATACTGGCAAACAGTATCAAGAGATGTAAACATCAAGAGATGCAAATTAAAAGAAGACTGAGATTCCATCTCCTCTGGAAAGAACGGCTATTATCAAGAAATCAACCAATAACAAATGCTGGCAGATCAGTGGGAGAAAGGAACCCTACTCCACTGTTGGTGGGAATGTAGACTGGTGAAATCAGGGTAGAGATATCTCACAAAACTAGGAGTAGAGGTTCCATTTGACTCAGCTATTCCCCTTCTTAATATCTTCCTGAAAGAATTAAAAGCATCATACCACAGGGATATTTGCATACCTGTTTATATCAGCACAGTTCACAATAGCTAAATCTTGGAAGCAGCCCAAATTCCCATCAGCTGACAAATGGATAAAGAAGATGTGACTTTTTTTTTTTTTTTTTTTTTTTTAGAGTGGAGTACTTCTTGGCCAGAAAGAAAAACAAGCTTGAGACATTTATCGATAAATGGATCCAACTTGAGTCCATACTCTAAGGTAAAATAAACTGGACACTCATATAAATATCACATTGTTTTTCTTGTATGAGATACTCAAAATGTAAATTAAGATCCAAATATATAAAAAGCGTTGTGAAATACAGTGGACTTTTGACTTACAAATTCAATTTGTTCATGAAGGCTAGTATAATTGATGCTGGTTGTAAGTCAAGGCTATGTTTTTTTCATAAAAAATAATAGAAATACCCATAAGGTGTTCCAGACTTCCCAGAGCACCCTTTAACTAACCTTTTTATAATAAGGATTGTCCAACATTAATAATTTCCCTAGTGTATTCACTAAAAAGTTATAAAATGTGCCCGGTTTATCAGAAACAAGAATTTCCCACTGTACTCACAATTCAAGTTAACATTGGCTTGCAAGAAGGGAGGATGAAATGGAAGACAGTTATTGTGTGGAAGGAGAGTCCCCTTCAAATAAGAACATCAAGAATCTAGCTCTCTGGGGCCGGGGAGTTAGCTCAGTGGTTCCGGTGCCTGTCTTGCAAGTGCAAGGACCTGGGTTCGATTCCCCAGTAACCACATACCATACTGGGCGTGGAGACACGCCCAGCAGCAATCAGTACCACATACCACAGTGCTGGGCATGGTGGCTCACGCCTGTAATCCCAGCACTCGGGAGGCAGAGGCAGGAGGATTGCTGTGATGTGAGTTGGAGGCTGAGCTCAGGGCCAGCCTGAACCACAAAGTGAGACCCTGTCTCAGAAAACCTAAAAAAAAAAAGAATCTAGCTCTCTGGTATCCTTTACCTGCTTGGGAGTCTGTAACCTTACAGGACCTGTTACTGGCTCCCAAAGTCTCAACCTTTTCAGAAAACTAAAAACTGATCTAAGGTTGTCTGTTTTTCTTTTCTTTTTTTTTTTTTTTTTTTTGAGACATTGTCTCACTTTGTAGTTCAGGCTGGTCCTGAGCTCACTATGTAACCCACGCGAGCCTTGAACTCACAGCAATCCTCCTGCTTCTGCCTCCCAAGTGCTGGGATTACAGGTGTGAGCCACCATACCTGACGCTGTGTTCTGTGGTACTGACAGCTGGTGGATGTGAGTCACCATGCCTGGTATTGTTGTATGTGGTTAATGGTGATCAAACTAGGGACCTTGTGCTTGCAAAGCAGGTACCAGAACCAGTAAGCTAAATCCCTGGTCCTCTATTTTTTTTTAAATCATCATTGTGTAGTATGATAGGACATTGCCATTAAGCAAGTGAATGTAACAATTGGCCTTTTCACTGGGTAGGTCTCCTCTACAAATGCATGTAGCTCTGTTCATTTTTTCAGGATTTCTTTTTCCAAAGAAAAACTTTGTTGCACTGATTGTTGATACTCCTCCTCCTCTTCAGAAAACTCAGCTGCCATTCTCTCTTCTCACCTAGAAGTTGCTACTGTTCCTCTGTAGATAATTCTTCTGAATGTTCTTCCACCAGTTCTTCAAAATCAGCACTATCTACCTGCAAGCCTATGGATTCTGCTATAGTGACAATAATCATTAACTACAGAGTCAATCGTAGGCTCAGGCTCCCCTAAATAGCCTTCAAAGTATTCCTTCTGTATAATTTTAGGCCACAGTTTCTTCCAGGGAGATGTCCCTAGAGAGGTGCCCTTAGAGAGAGGCTGGCTCATGATTTCTCAGTTAACCACACACAGGAAAAGATAATGTAATGTTTTTTCCATAACTGTTTAAGGGTTAAATTTCTACCTGAGACCAAATGGAAATGCTTCAGGAGCAGTTCCTTGGTGTATAGCTTCTTAAATTTAGCTATAATTTTCTGGTCCATAGGTTGCAGATAGGAGTTGTATTAGGTGGGAAGAACTCGACTGAGAGCTATGGGATTTCTTCAGCCAATTCTTCTTCCAGATCTTGTGGGTGGCAAAGAGCATTGTCCATAATGAGGAGAGCCTTGAGTGGTGAACCTTTGTCTTCCAGATATTTCTTTACTATAGGACTGAAAGCCTCCCTGACCCACTCAAGAAAATGTATTCTTATTACTTAGGTTTTTGTGTCAGATCTCCACATGACCTCTAGTGTATTCTTCCTGACTTTATGTTTTCTCAACACTCTAGGGATCTCAGAGTGATAAAGTAAGAGAGGCTTTATTTTGAAGTTACCACTAGCATTGAGACATAGCAATAAGGTTAGTCTGTCCTTCATAGGCTTGTTGCCTCGCATTTTTTCTTTTCCTAGGTAATGTATGTTTTCCTGGACATTTTCTTCCAGAAGAGGCCAGTTTCATTACAGTTTGAAACCTTGATGAGAGCAAAACCTATCTGTCTGTGTCATCATTTCAAAGTGGTGTATGTAATTTCAACTGTCCTTTGACAGACTGGCTACTTCACCAGGCCTACCTAGTTAGATTATAAACCCCAGTTGTTGCTTTAAATTGTGAAACCAGGGCCAGGGATTTAGCTCAGTGGTTCCGGCGTCTGTCTTGCAAGCACAAGGGCCCCGGTTCGATTCCCGGTAACCACATAACAATACTGGGTGTGGAGACTCACCCCAGCAGCAATCAGTACCACATACCACAGTGCCGGGCGTGGTGGCTCACACCTGTCATCCCAGCACTCGGGAGGCAGAGGCAGGAGGATTGCTGTGATGTGAGTTGGAGGCTGAGCTCAGGGCCAGCCTCAACTACAAAGCGAGACCCTGTCTCAAAAAAAAAGAGGAAGAAGGGGCACTCGGTGATGCCCCTCCTCTGCAAAAAAAAAAAAAATTATGAAACCAACGCTTACTGGCATGAAACATTTCATCTTTATCATTCATTGATGAATTATCCTTCACAAGATCTGCAGTTATAGTTATAGTTCCAAATTATAGTTTCAGATAGACTATAATCTGTCATCTGCCTTTTGTTTATCCACACTATTAATAGCTTTTGTACCTCAACTAACACTGTAGATCGTGACTAATATGAAATAACACCTTTAGCAACATTAGCTCCCTTATACAAATCTTTTCTCTCTAAGACTGTTGAGATGGTGGATTTTGTCAAAATACGTAAAAGGAATGCCACTCTCATATTTCTCCACAACTTCTTTTTTCTTTTCAATTGTGATTGCTTTCTTTACTTTCTCTTCCTTCCTTAGCTTCTTTTGTATTTTGGGACCATTTTGATAGCAGCAATAGTAGTGATTATATAAAGCACTAACTGAAAGCACATCCACAAATATGCACATCTGGGCTCAGACTGACCCTTACGTATGCTTACATATGCTTTTCTGACATCTTTGTTTACAGTCACACAAGTAGCTGGCATTCGAGTTGTAACTTATGACTTTGGTCATAGTTAAAATTCTGGTCATAACCTAAGTTGTTTTGTATGTGAAGCTGATTGTAACTTGAGGGTCCAATGTAGGAAGAAAATGTTCAAATGGGAAGGGGCACTGGGGGGAAGAAAGAAGGGAAAAGAAAAAAAAAAAAGAAACACAAGGTACAATGAAAACAAAGCTTTTGTACATAAGGAGGAGTAGAGGGGTTAAAGGGTAGGGAGAGAAAATGAAAAAAATAAAGAATGAAGATATATCATGCACAGGTACAAACGATGAAAATGATCATAATGTACTAACAAACTTAACTAATTTAGAAAAAAACAGAAAAACAAACTGAATTCAAATAAATAACCTAAAGTTGAACCTCAAGCTTGTAGAAAAAGAGCAAGTGAAGCACAAAGTGTATATGAGGGAGGAAATTATAAAGTTTAGATCAGAAATTAATGAAATTGAGACTAAGAAAATCATACAAAAATCAAAGAACCATAGAGTTAGTTTTCTGAAAGAAAAAATAAACAAAATCTTAGCCACCTTTATACAAAAGAGGAAAGAAAGGACTCAAATTTATTTGATTAGGAATGAAAAGGGTGAAACCTCAATGAATCCTGCAGAAATACAGAAGATAATCAATATCTACTTTGTGAACCTGTACTCTGGTAAGAGAAAACACAGAAGAAATGGGACAGATTTCTTGATATACATGAATTACCAAGCCTGAATTAAGAAGATATAAGAATACTAAATAATCAAATATCAGTCAATTAAATTGAAGAACTCATAGGGGCCGGGGAGTTAGCTCAGTGGTTCCGGCACCTGTCTCGCAAGCGCAAGGACCCGGGTTCGATTCCCCGGTAACCACATAACAATACTGGGTGTGGAGACCCACACCCAGCAGCAACCAGTACCACATCCACAGTGCCGGGCGTGTAATCCCAGCACTGGGGAGGCAGAGGCAGGAGGATTGTGATGTGAGTTTGAGGCTGAGCTCAGGGCCAGCCTGAACCACAAAGCGAGACCCTGTCTCCAAAAAAAAACCTAAAAAAAAAAAAAAAAAAAATTGAAGAACTCATTAAAAACTTATCAAAAAAGAAAAACCTCAGGTCTTGGTGAATTAAAAACTGAATTCTACAAAAGCTTCAGAGAAGATCTAATACTACTACTTCTCAAACTCTAGTGAAACTGAGAGGGAAGTAATACTCCCAAGCTGATTCATGGAAGCAAGAATTACTCCGATACCAAAATGAGAGAAGGACTCACCCCAAAAGAGAATTATAGACGAATATATCTAATGAACATACATACACAAATCTTCAATAAGGTACTGGCAAATAGTATGCAGCAAATCATCAAGAAGATTATACACATAACCATGTAGGATTCATCCCAGGGATGCAGGGATGGTTGAACATACTCAAATCAGTAAGAGGACCACACTACATTAACAGAACCAAGGAGAAAACCACCCAATCATTTCAAAAGATGCAGAAAAAGCATTTGACAAAGTTCAATACCCATTCATAATTTTAAAAGACATCCTACTGAAAGTTGGAATAAAAGGTTTTTATCTCAATCTGATAAAAGTCATCTATAACAAACCAACATCCCAAATCATACTAAATGATCAAAACCTGCAAGCTTTCACTCTAAATTCATGAACAAGACAAGGATGCTCATTATTACCATTCCAATTCAATATAGATCTGGAAACAGTAGCCAGAGCAATTCGACTAGAAAGGAATAAAAGAAATAAAGACAGGAAAGGAAGATGCTAAATTATCCTTTTTGTGGATGACAGGATGCTCTACATAGAAGGCTCCCAGACTCCATGAAATATACCTAAATGTAGTAATAAAATTCAGTAGTATAGCAGGATATAAAGTCAACACTCAAAAATCAATAGCATACCTGTACTCAAATAACAAACTCACCAAAAGAGAAATTAGGGAAACCATACCTCTTACAATAGCATCCAAAAAAATGATATATTCAGGAGTCAGTCTCATGAAGAAAGTAAAAGAACTTTGCACGAAAAACTACAGTACTCTAAAAAAATTAAAGAGAATATCAAAAAGGGAAGATACCCCTTGTGCTTATATAGGCAGAGCCAATATAGTGAAAATGCCCATATTGCCAAAAGTGTTATACAGATTTCATACAGCCCTGATCAAAATACCAATAGCATACTTCATGGAACTTGAGAAGATAATCCTGAAATTCATTTGAAAACAGAAGAGACCTAGAACAGCAAAAGCAATTTGGATTAAAAGAGTCAAGGCAGGGAAGATCACAATCACCAACTTGAAATTATACTACAAAAATACTATGATTAAAAAATGTGGAGGGCAACTGAAATGAATACACACTCCTCAGAAGTACAAATGGCCAATAAATACATGAAAAAATATTTGACGTGGTCTGGCCATTAGAGAAATGCAAATTCAAACACAACTGAGATTTCATCTCACCCCAGAAAGAATGACTAACATCAAGAAATCAACCAATAATGAATGCTAGTGAGGCTGTAGGGAAAAAGGAACACTTCTCCACTGTTGGTTAGAGTGTAAATTGTCAAGGTAATATGGAAATCAGAATGGAGATTCTTTAAAAACTAAAGGTAGAAGTTCCATTTGACCCAGCCCTTCCTCTTCTTGATATCTCCCCAAAAGAGTTAAAAGCATAATACCACCGCAATATACGCATACCCATGTTTATAACAGCACAATTTGTAAGAGTTAAACCTTGGAAACAGCCCATATGCTCATCAACAGATGAATGGATGTTTAAAAAGTGGTGTATTTATTTATTTTTTGGAAACAGGATCTCGCTTTTTGTAGTCCAAGCTGGCCTTGAGCTCAGCCTTGAACTCATAGCAATCCTCCTGCCTCTGCCTCCCAAGTGCTGGGATTATAGGCATGAGGGACCACATCTGTCACTGTGGTATGTGGTACTGACTACTGGTGGGTGTGAGTCTCCACACCCGGCATTGTTGTATATGGTTACTGGTGATAGAATCCAGGTCCTTCCACTTGCCAGGCAGAACTAGAAAGAAATAAAGACAGGAAAGGAAGAAGCCAAATTATCATTATTTGTGGATGACAGGATACTCTACATAGAAGGCTCCCAAACTCCATGAAGTATGCCTAAATGTAGTAATAAAATTCAGTAGTACTGCAGGATATAAAGTCAACACTCAAAAATCAATAGCATACCTGTACCCAAATAACAAACCCAGAACCCAGGTCCTTCCACTTGCCATTGAGCTAAATCTCCAGCCCCTAAAAAGTGGTTTTTATATACAATGGAATACTACTCTGTCATCAAGAAGAATAAACTTGAGATATTTATAGGTAAATGGATGTACTTTGAGCTCATACTTTTAAGTGAAAGAAATCAGATGCACACGTTTAAATATCACATTGTTTTCAAATGGGAAGGACAAAAAAAGAGGGGCAAGTGGAAAGGAAAGGCTGGGTTGAAAAGAAGGTAGAAGAAAAAATGGAAACAAAGCTTTTGCAAATAAGAAGGAAATAATGAAAAATAAGAAGAATCAAGATATACCACATATAGGTACAGATTTCTGTGATCATTATGTACCAATAAAGTTAATTTAAAAAGAAATAGAGACTTCACTGAGGAAGTGGAAAAGGCCAAGAAATACATGAAGTACTCAACAACACTGGCCATTAGAGAAATGCAAATTAAAATAGTACTAAGAATCTACCTCGCTTCAGAAAAGGGTTATCATGAGGAAATCAGATAGCAACAAATGCTGATGAGGCAGCAGGGAGAAGGCACATTTTTACTTTACTGGTAAGAATGTAACCTAGTGAAACCATGATGGAAATCAACATGGAGATTCCTCAAAAAAGTAAAACTAAAAATTGCATTTGTCCCAGCTATTCCCCTGCTAGATATCTTCCTAGAGTTAAACAAATCATATTACAACGTTACATACATATTCATGTTAATAGCAATACAACTCATAGTAGCTAAATCTTGGAACCACTGTGTATTTTCATCAACAGATAAACAGATAAAGAGAATGTCATATTCCCACATAATAGAGTGTTACTTTTCCATAAAAAAAAAAGACAAGTAATTTGTGGGAAAATGGATGGACCTTTGAGACCCCAATGTCAAATGAAATAAATCAACACACAAAACCTTAATGTGTATGGCGTTTTTAAAATAAGAAACCCAAATTAAAAATAAGGATCAAAACAAAAGATAGATAATGGGATGTAGGTGTTGCAGTGGAATGGCCAATAATAGGCTATGTTCTTGTGTATGATGAGGAAAGAACTGCCAAGTGTACACCCAGTAGTAAGTAGGAAGCAGCTATGTTTAGTGAAGATCATAGGAAATTGTGCTCAGGGCTAGACTGAGCCAACTGTGTAACATGGACCAAGAAAGGTGCCAGGGTGGTAGAAAAGCACAGCACACAGGTCAAAAAAGCAATAGAAAAAGGAAGGCCGATAACATAGGATTTCAGAATTTAAAGGGGAGACATCTCTGCTTTAGGTGCCTCCCACTGAATCTCTGGACATGATTGACAGGAATGACTGACAGGGTGCTGAGTCATCTTGGGGGCTCTTTGCATGCATGCTTATCCTAGAATACACTCTAACATTAATTATAGTAATGAGATAGTGTATATGAGCCTGTAAAATGAAGTGGGAGTAGGTACAAGTGACCAGGTCAGACTAGGAGATCCAACAGTCCTGTGCTCTTGTGTACAGCATCATCATCTCGTAAGGTTTTGTTATCTTATTTTCTCCCTCTATCAGGACAGTGGAACAGGAATAACCGTAGGGTGCTATTGAAAATTAAATAAGGGAAGGAAGTGACTCACTGGGCTCCACTGTTTCTAACTGTATTATAAGGAGATGATTTTTCTCAGATGAGAAGGGGCTCAAGAGATGGAGAGATAGGAGAAGGAAGGGAGGAAAAGGGGATGAAGAAAGGAATTAAAAGTGTTATGCACATGCGCCAACTACTCACAAGGAATGTAAACATTACATATTGCAAGTGTGCTAATAAAAGGAAAAGTTGAAAAATGTAAAATGGAGGCAGGCATCTGTTGACAAAATACATGAGGTATTTTTCCCTATTTCTTGAATACTATTGTATGTTTTTACTTTCATCCCTTTTGGACCCCAGTCTTCTATACAGTAGCGCCTAACATTTGCAAGGCACTTACTATTATGTGCCAAACATTTTCACATACAGCATCTGAAGGAGCTCAGATATGCTCCTTTGAACTTCAAACCAAAGGCATTTGGGGAACAGCAAATGCAGGATGGGGCTTTCTCTGAACTTCTCATATCTGCTGAAAGACACATCCTGCAAGAGGAACTCAATTGTTCTGACTCTTCTCTTTAGGAATCCTAAGAATCAGGGAAGATTAAACTGTTCCAGAGTAGGAGACCAGAGCTCAGAACCACAGTCAGATAGCTTTTGTCATAGTCTGTCACCTGAAGCCCAACCATCTTTCCTAAAAATCATTTACTCTCACCTTAGTTCTTCACAGCCCCAACCCCATTCCAATGAGGAGGGTAGATAAGCTCCTAGATGTCACT
Source organism: Petromus typicus (assembly GCA_004026965.1). Lineage (NCBI taxonomy): Eukaryota > Metazoa > Chordata > Mammalia > Rodentia > Petromuridae > Petromus > Petromus typicus. The sequence continues at coordinate 22,839 of PVIR01009243.1, read as the reverse complement.
GAGGTTGGGAGGTATTAACTTTTCTCAGATGTGATAGCTCTGTGCATATAGTAAATAAATTTTTACATTTTCTTCTGTTACTCTGTCTGTTGTCAATTTATTTCATAGACTTAATTATTGAGAGCTCTAAAGGAGTACAGTGAAAGCATTCCTTGTCTTGTACAGCCCATGTAAGCCCAGCTAATTTACCAAGTTTATATTATCATGTCTGTTTTACAGATGAGAAAACTGAGGCACTGCAAGACAAAAAGAAAATAACTTGTCTTAAGTCATATAGCTGGTAAGTGAATATACTGAAATTCAAACCTCGATCTAACTCTCTGCTTATCACTGAGTCAGAGGATCTGTTACCTTTCTAATCTCTATGCCAATTATTTATTCTTCATATTAATCAGTCCCTGCCCAACTCCTTAGCATATTCTACTCTATTGGTGAGTACTCAGGGAGCTACCATTTTTTATTTTTTAAAACAGGGTCTCACTATTTTGCACAGGCTGGTTCCAAAGTCACATACTCAAGATATCCTTCTACCTCAGTCTGCCAAGTAGCTGGGACTATAAGCATGTGGTAACATGCCTGGCTTGTCAACTTATTTCGAATATTTATTATTCTGGAGTTGTCAAGTAATAATATTACTATTATTTGGGGGTGGTATTGGGAATTGGACTCAGGGCCTTATGGACGCAATGCAGACATCATATTCCAGACCTTAATATTAGACTCAGACAAACAAAAGGGAACTTGATGGTAATGAAAAGCCAAATGAGGTGCTATAATCCAATTATATTTGAATTTCTGTATTATTTACTTTTCTGAATTATCTGCAACTCCCACAGTAACACAAATAAAAGAGCAGTTGCATAATCATCATTTGGTTCTATTTCCTTTGCATCTTTCCATAATGTATTACACTGGTCCAAATCCAGGAGGTGTTTCCTAAGTGGTATTGCCAGGCATTCCTTGGCCCGTGTCTGTTTTTGGAATTCTAGGCAGTCCAGGTTACCCTCGCTGAGTTCAGGCCCTAATGTTTTTTTTTTTTTTTTTTTTTTTTTTTTTTTTTTTTAGGTTTTTGGAGACAGGGTCTCGCTTTGTGGTTCAGGCTGGCCCTGAGCTCAGCCTCAAACTCACATCACAATACTCCTGCCTCTGCCTCCCGAGTGCTGGGATTACAGGCGTGAGCCACCACGCCCGGCACTGTGGTATGTGGTACTGGTTGCTCCATACCCAGTATTGTTATGTGGTTACCGGGGAATCGAACCCGGGTCCTTGCGCTTGCGAGACAGGCGCCGGAACCACTGAGCTAACTCCCCGGCCCAGGCCCTAATGTTTTGACAAACAATTCTGGTACTTCCCATATAGTAAGTGCTATGCTAATTTTTATTGGGAATATCAAAATGGAAAAGCAAGGTTCTTCTCCTCACGCAACTCAGTTTAGTGGTGAGAAAAGTACAGGAAACATTCCATGTATGTTGTAAGTGGTATCACTGAGGAATATTCACGGTATGGTGAAAACACAAAGGGAAATCCAGTTGGAGTGAACCGTAGGGCCACACCAAAGAGAACATATGATTGATTCTTAAAAGAATTTTTGAGGGCCGGGGAGTTAGCTCAGTGGTTCCGGTGACTGTCTTGCAAGCTCAAGGGCCCGGGTTCGATCCCCGCTAATCAAATACGATACTGGGCATGGAGACTCACGCCCAGCAGCAATCAGTACCACATACCACAGTGCCGGGCGTGGTGGCTCACGCCTGTAATCCCAGCACTCGGGAGGCAGAGGCAGGAGGATTGCTGTGATACGAGTTGGAGGCTGAGCTCAGGGCCAGCCTGAACCACAAAGCAAGACCCTGTCTCAAAAAACATAAAAAGAAAAAGAATTTTTGAGGAGGGAGCACTTCTAACAGACTAACTTGTACAAATGCGCTGAAGTGAAGAAGTGTCAGCAAATTTCGTACTGTGGGAACAAGGCTTTTTTTGTAGGATAGTGGAAGATAATGTTGGAGAGGCAGCTTGTAAATCATGCTAAAGAGCTGACAACTTGTCTGCTGTGTTGCCTAAGGTCAGACAGGTAAGATAACAGGGACAGTGCTGGGGATGAGAGCAGAGAGTTAAGAATGGCTTCATAGAACTTGATTGTTCACCCTTATCTCAAGGGGACAGTTTTAACAATATATGGATGTATAGGAATGTGGATTAAGTGTTAACAAATTTTCTTAGCTTAATAGAAAACTAGAAAATCTGCATTATTTAAAATGTGAAATCTTCAAGTTTGTAAACGCAACTGATTTTTAAAAATCAAAGTTTTAGCAAACACCACATCATACATGTTTTGTGAATGTGACCTACTGGCTCTGAGACTTGTGCTATGGAGGATAGGGCATTTATAGAGACACAGAAGATAACTGAAGCAACATTTTGAAACATTTAAACACTTAAAAGAATAACCACAGGCTGGTGGGTGGAGCTCAGCGATAAGGTGCTTGCCTGGGGAGATGTATCCTGGGCCTGGTGTGGGGGTGGGGTGGGGTGCAACCCCAAGGTCTCAGTTAAGCCATTTTGATTGTCAACTAGAAATAAAGTAAACTGAGATCATTATGGCCCCTGGCCATCAGCACCACCACCTTTTGTCCCCTTTTCATTTTGAAGAAAAGCAGGGTGGCCTTCTGAAGTCAACATAACCAATGAGGAGACAGAAAACATCCAGATATAATCACCGTTACAGTTGAAACTCTCCTTACTGTTGAAGAAATTCAACCACGTCCCTCCAGTGTGGTGACTTAGTTGGGCGTGGTGGTGTAGTCTTGTCATCCCAGCACTTTGAGAAGCTGAAGCAGGAGGATTACAAATTCCAGCCCAGCCTGGACAATTTAGCAAGACCTTGTCTAAAAAGAGGCAACTAGGGATTTAGCTCAGTGTAAAGTCCTTGGGTTGAGACCTTAGTAAGAGAGAAAGAAGGAAAGAAAAAGAAAAAAGGGAAGGGAGGGGAGATTTGTTTAGAGTGATCCAGAAAACTAGTGGCAGAGTCAGGTCTTCTGACTCCTAGTCTAGCACTGTTTCCAATAATCCTGGGGTGTAATAATTAACTAAATCAGCCTGGCAGTTTTCCTAGCATCTAGAATTCTTGGTCTGGACAAGCAGGACTTGAAAGCAGCTGTTAAAAGCCCCCCTCTCATCTGCAATGATGATGATATTTTTTGTAAATTTTCTACGTCATGGGTAAAGGTTAAGGAGAGGACAAAAATATGCTATTGAAGCACTACGACAGTTCCCAAAGGGTGTGGGAGAAAAGTTGTCTGTGGCTAATACATTTAAGGCTCTCGACCTCTGTGCTCTCTGGACTGACCTTCCCACCATATGCTTTTAGTTTTGTTTTGTTTCTCTTCTTTTGTCTTCTTTTCTATTTCCCTTGGTTCTTTCTCTCCCACTAGCCCCAGGCTTAGGCCTGCCCGCAAGTGTGCCAGTGTATCGCTGCACCTCCCTGGTGGCACTCAAAATGCCTGCTTATTTCCCCCAAACAGGGGAATGGGAGTGTGTGATAGCTAAAATGGGGTGCATGTTTCCTCCTGCTACAGTTATTTCACTGCCTACAATGTGAAACTAACTCCAGTCAATTGTGACTCGACTCAACTAGTTCTTTCCATCTTTCATTTTAGGGTCTATTGTTCTGACATTTGCCACTCATTTTTTGCCCTGAACCCGTTTCTGATTGGTGCAGCTGTCGAAGCTGCTGCAGTTGCAGCAGTGTACATCTGGAACATTTGGCTGACTTGTTGAACTTCCCCTAGGGAAGACTCCAGGGGAAGAACGGGAGGGGTAGAGAGGCCAGAACAGTTGCCTGCAACCAGAGATGCCAATAGTCTCTGGCCATTCCGTGAAGCACCCTAGTAAAAAGCCACCCCATTGTGGCCCTCGGTTTCCTCCTTCGCTACATGAAGGAACACACTCTCCACCCAAAACCCTTGCAGCAGTGGAGGAAGACAAACTGTTCTACTTTTTCATACAGTGCTTTCTGCATTGTAAAAGGGATTAATACATATCTGCTGAATTAATATATCAAAAATAAAACCCTAGAAGACTATTTACCTTCAAGGGGCATCACTTCAGCTCCACTTGGCACGGGTCGCCTCCTCCATTGTGCCCCCAGACTCACTCTTGGACTGAGGCTGCCTGATTCCCAGTCCCGTTGGCTCCCAGGCTCCTAGGTCTTCTTTTCTTTTGGCGAGCCATTGCATTGCAAGCACAGCAGGCATGGTTTCATTCCAAACCCAGAACAGTTTTAATTAGTTTAACGTCTGCTAAACGCTTTGAAGATTGAAAGCAACAGATAAGTACTGGATGATGTTATTAACAACTGCAGTTAATTGCAAACATTTCTATTAATGCTAGTTTCTGCCTCCTTTTCTTTGCTCCACTTTCTTTCCAAGGTTCCCAAATTCTTCTTAGCCTCCCCCTCCTTTCCTCCCCCGTACTGGCACAGAAGGGTTAAACTGGGGCGGAGCCCGAAGATGAACGACACCGACAGACACCAACTAGAACTGGGCAGACGGGAAGAGCTGGGTGGGGCTGCCAGGCAGAGGTGAACCCTCACTGCCCTAGGCCCCGCCCCGCGGCGGGAGGCCCGGGCGGAACGGCAAGGGGCGGGGCACTGAGGCTCGGCGGCCCAGTGGTTGGGCTTCCCTGCAGCCCCTCGAGGGGTGGGCGGGGTCGGCTGGGCCTCCGCCCTCATTCCCTCGCGGGCCGAGCCGCCCCTCTCCCTCCCCTCCTCCTCCCTTTCCCACCCCTCGGAGTGGAGCTGCACATGCGGCTGCTCCCTGTTCTGTCCCGCCCAGCCACCGTCGCGCAGGAGCGGGTTCCTGCAGCCCCCGGCCGATGGCAGGACAGTAGCCTCCTGTCAGGGGTCGCGAACGGCCGAGGCAGACGCAGCGGCTCCGGGGCCTCAGGGAGTGAGTGTCTCCGGAGGCCATGGTCTACCCTGAGGTAGAGAGCAGGGAAGCCCTGCCTGCAGCAGCGCCAGGGGAGCGAGGAAGCCAGGGCTGCGGCTGTCGCGGGGCCCCTGCCCGGGCGGGCGAAGGGAACAGCTGCCGGCTCTTCCTGGGTTTCTTTGGCCTCTCGCTGGCCCTCCACCTGCTGACGTTATGCTGCTACCTAGAGTTGCGGTCCGAGTTGCGGCGGGAACGTGGAGCGGAGTCCCGCCTTGGTGGCCCGGGCACTCATGGCACCTCTGGTACCCTGAGTAACCCTGGCGGCCTCGAACCTGACGGTCCCATCACCCTCCACATCGGGCAGCCGTTGCAGCAGCCGCCGCCGTTGGAACAGAAAGAAACCACACTCTCCCCTGAGTCTCCGGACCTGCACAAGGTGAGTCACCTAGTGGGGTGGCAGTGGCTGCAGAGGCCCCCTCCCCTGGTGGGCAGGGTGGGGGCGCGCCACTGAAGGGCCCGGGGCTTCTCTAGCACTTGGAGCCAAGTTGGAGCTCCCGGCCTGGAAGGAGGTTAGCGAGCAGGGTAGCGAGCAGGGGGAGGTTGTCCAGGGGCAGGTTGTCTTCAGTCCCCGGTTCAGCTCGTCCAGACTCTCAGGTCGGCTTGACTTGGAAACTAGCTTACTCCCGCCACCCCTGACTGTGTGGTGCCTCGGGAAAAGTTGGCGACGCTCCCGCCGGTCGAGGAGGTACCCGCGCTGCCCCCCTGGAAGACTAATGGCGAGCAGTTTGGCCCTTCTGCTCCTGTTGAAGTTCTCTGCCCGTGGTGCTTGTTTTTTCGTGTCCAGAGCTGATGCCAGCACTAGCAGGCTCTCCTTTGGAGCCGGAGCTGGAAACAGGTATACTAAATGCTCTAAGCCCTTTCAAACAACTTTCAACCGAACTTTCAGGACGGGGTCCTCACGCGCTGACCACAGCGTGGGCTCGTTCACACTTACCTGCAATTTGAGAGGGATTGTCCTTGTGTTCTAGTGAAGATCAGCGCCCCTGAGGAATTCTAGTATAGAACTATGCTGTCTTGCTAAGACACCTTCTGAAGAGCAACTCTACAAATCTATGGAAATAAAACTCTTTGCAAGTTGGTTTTGCTGGAGGTTTTTCGATGATATGGTGTGAAGTGTTTTCTTTGGTGCTTGCTGAAGAACCGCACTGTCCAGTCAATGGAATAATTACTCAGGAACAGTCTCAAAAGTGCAGTTTTTTGCAATCTTGGGGGTGTTTGTACCCTTCTTAGCAAACCATTTGCTTTGGGTTTTGTTTCCTAGTTTTTCCTTCTCTTTAATCAAATAAATTTAGGGCACTTAGGGAAAGTTTTGACCTGCTTGTGATATGCTGTCTTATATGTGAAACCTAGAAGCCTCTAACGCCCTTTTTGAGGTAGTTGAAGGAGGCTAAGAGTGAATGTATACCTCTTGGAGAAGGGGGAAATTGTGCAGGTAAGCTCCTTGAGGTAAGAGACCAAAGTCTTTTTATATTTATAGCCAGATCTAGAGTCATTGTCACAACTCTTTAAACTTTATTAGTGCCACTGTGAACTTCATAGTATGATTCCATTCAAACTTAGAAACTTGATAGATGCACTACGTTCATGGATAAAGCTGTAATGTTAGGACCTGTGCTTTTCTTTTTTTATAATGTGTGTTATAAAGTTGCCGTGAGCCTTCAAGGGTCTTGCTAGCACACTCCAATTTATATAGCAGCTTATCAAAGAAGAGAATCAGCAGACATGCTTTTCATACTTGAAACTTTAAGTACTGTAACTAAATGATAATTAGCTATGATTTTGGCTCCCTTATCTACCCCCCATGCCTAGTAGAAATACTTAGCAGCTGAATATTGATACTCTGTGAAAGGATGAAGGAATTCAACTTCTTTAATCAAATGATAGCTTTCAGAATGGACAGAGACATGCTTGTAGACTGAGAATTAGCAGAACAGCTGTACTCTAGCACTTCTGTGATGGTATGGGACTTCCATAGGTCTGTAAAGGCATGTAGTCGCCTGCTCTTTGTGTAGCACTAAAATACTTCTGGCTCAGTTTAGACACACCTTCCTATCTTTTGTTCTTTATTGTTTGTTTTAGTCTTTTTGAACAGTAGAAGCACAAATACTGGCCCTATACATGTTGACTTCAACTTTGAATACAACTTGGTTTTTCTTTAAGAGTTGTAAGGGGTCATCTGAGTCCATTTTGTTAGATTGTCTTGAAAAATGATGGATATAGTAGAAATGACTTGCCTAAGATGACAGTTGAAAGTAGGATGGAGTTGCTCTTCTAACTCCCAGGTCAAGGTCCATTCCTGTAGGTAGGTTACCTATTGAAGCTTTTTGCTTGGGAAGAAGGGAAGGCGGTAGAACTCTATAGTGGAACTTTATAAACTAGAGGGCTCAGATATATGTTGCTTTGTTCTACGCTACCTATGTTTGACTAGACTATAACTTTGTATTGCTTATTCATCTTGAACTTCACTTTCAGAAGACTTGCAATATACTCTGAAAGAATTTTAACCTAGATTCAAATGAAGCTTCTATGAAGGTATTGGTTTTGGGGTATAATAAATAAATACTGTACTGAATAAGTAAGTAAAGGGAAAGTTGATTGGCTATTAGAGTTAAATTAATACTGCTACATCTTGGGTAAAATTTCTAGAGCCCTGGTGCACCCTCTGCTGGCTTTGCAAGGACATTTAATTGCAGTGTTTGCTAAGAGTCAAAATTCTAAGTTGTGCAGACAGATTCTGATCCATAAGTAAGGAAGTAAACAGCCTTGTGGAATTTGGCCACATAGGTCATATTTCTATATTTTAGTCCTTCAACATAAATGGCTGCTGTTACAGTAATTCTTGGATAGAGAGGAAGGAAGATAAAAATATTCACCTTCCGATGGATAGTATGTTCAGGTTGCTCACTAGTTTTATCAGCAAGGAGTGAAGGCAAATTGACGAGAATAATGGCAGGAAAATCTGATGAGATCTAGTAAGCAGAACCATCAGAGTAAAGTCATTGCATTGCATAAAGTCATTCAGTGAGGCAAAAGTAAACCTAGCCACACCTCAGAGATGTGGGATTGACCTCTCAGTTATGGTTCAAGAAGGGGACTTAGAAAGCACTATTTCATGTATGCACCTCCATAACTCAATATAAGGTTTTTAATATAAAAATTTTAAAACAGGACAGAGAAGGAAATTAGAGCAATGAACATGCAAAGTAATGAGATCAGTAAAGTTCTGCAAGGGAGAAGTTAGAAAAGTCTTGCAAGTGGGAACACAGTTGCTAATGATAAGTGAGTCACATCAGTCTTTCTGGAGTCACAACTGCCTTCAACTGGAAAAGCTTAGCTATAGATTTATCTGGATGCATGGTGGAGATGCTCTTAAGGACAAAAGACAGCTTATTAGTTTCTGAATTTGAATAAACACTATATAAAATAAAATTTAAAGTCACTGTGCATCATTCTAAGGAGAAATTGGTCCAGCTGTGATGGTGCTTCTCAAGAGGCACAAACATGGCAGGCAACCTCAGGAAGAGCTACAATGTCAGTAACAACGATGTAAAAAAAAAAAAAAAAAGAAAAAAGAAACAAAAAAACCTTATCTTTGCCAGGTAAAAGATCAAAAGTGAATTTCTGCTTATAATCAGATGGAAAATTTTAGTGGCTGCTTCTCAAGAAAAACCTGAGTTGATAAAAATCCCCAGAAACTCAATTAAATTGATGGAAGGGATGGAGGGATTTTCTAGTTTTTTGTTCAGTCTGGAGACTTTAAGAAATATGATCAAAGTTTTCCAAACCACAAGAGACATGAGTATGGTGAATATATTGGTATAATGCAATAACCCAATTCAATAAGTAAAAAGTCTGCTGTGTTAGGTGCACTGTTAAAAGTATTAGATTTTTTTTTTCCTTTGTGGTCTTGGGGATTGAACCTAGGGCTTTTGTGTGAGCTATTACCCACCTACCCTTTTAAAATGTTTTACAAGCATGGGATTACAGGTGTGCTTTGTCCTTGGAAAATTACATTGGGAGGGAGACAAATGAAGGTGATGTCTTATTCAACTCGTTTTCCCAAGTTATAACCTAAATCATAGGTGAATCAATAAGAATGTTTTCAGGATTGTTGGGAACGATTGTGATGTGTCTCCAATTATTTTAAAAAGTATTTTAGGAATTAACCTTAGCAACTCAAAAAACACCTTTTGGTATAACTAAATAGGCCATTAATATACCCAGATTTGACTTGACCTATGTTTAGGATGATTGATGAAGAAGGAAGCTAGTAAGAATTCAAGGTAATTCAAGGTGTGCATAATGAATGAACTTATACATTATTTTTGATGTGTGGGAGCCATATGAAATAGTCTTCAAAGGATTTAAACACAGAATTTTTGGTGTGACATTCAAGGATTTTTAATGAATTGCTTCATTATACCCATATAATTTTTTATCTTAATAACTCTTGCAAGACATCTATCATATCCTGTCTCATGATTATTTTCTAGTTGTCTTTTCTCTTGTTGTCTTAAGTAAATCTGTGTCTTTTTAGAGTTCCTCAGAAATCTACCTTCTTTTTTATTCTTTCTTCCTACTGCCTGACACAGTGCTGGTTATAGTTAGGGTACTCAAATACTTGTTGAGTTGAATTTTATTTTGGAACTTTGGAGATGTTTATAAAACAAAGACAATTTATTTTTATATAACAGACTTGTTTTCCTCAGCTCTTGCTAAGCCTGTGAACTGCCAGCTCTGCATAGGTAAGTAAATAGTTCTGTATGTAATGTTTACCTTCTTCTAAAATATTTAGAAAGTGAAATGGAGGAGAGTCCTTACTATGTGATCTATTTTTGGTTTTACATTTTTTAAAATGGTGCAAAAAACCCCCAGATGTGTTAGTGCACACCTACAGGTAGTCCTAGCGCGCGAGTGGCTAAGGAAGGAAGATGGCAGTGAATTCCAGGCCAGCCTGGGCTAGGCTACACAGTGAGCTCAAAGTGAACTACATAGCAAGACTCTCATCTCAAAAAAATTTTTTGAGAAATGGTGCAAAAAGCCTTCTGTAATATATTGTTTAGAGTTTTATTTGCTTTTAGTTTTTATCTCTCATTCTTATGAAAAATGATCTCTAATTTCTCTGTGACTACCTGGTGCAAAAGACCTGTATACTAGAGAACTTTCAAGGCCACATAATTCTCAAGAACATTATCAAGAGAAACCACTCGTTTTGCTTACAGGGTGGTTCTCAACATAGATATCTTTGACTCCTCTCAGTACCCAGCACTTAGCTCTTCATATCTTTCTTTTTTTTTTTTTATTGAGGTATAACACACATACAGAAAAGTGTATACATCGCAGTTACACAATTTGATCAGTTCTTACAAAGTGAGCATGTTCATTTTACTAGCACCCAGGTGAAGAAATTGGACATTATTGGTATCTCACAATCTCTAAATCTAATTGTGTCCCACCGCATCACTGCATTACATTTCCAAAGTTAGTGGCAATCCTAACTTTTAATATCATAGTTTTGTCCATTTTAAACTTCATATAAATGAGATCAAGCAGCATGTATTCTTTTCAGCTTAGATTTTTTTTTTTTTTAGAACTTTGTAGTTCAGGCTGGCCCTGAGCTCACTATGTAGCCCAGGCAAACCTGGAAAAGTCACAGCAATCCTCCTGCCTCTACCTCCCAGGTGCTGGGATTACAGGCGTGAGCCACCACACCTGGCACTGTGGTATGTGGTATTGATTACTGGTGGATGTGAGTCACCACACCCGGCATTGTTGTATGTGGTTACCAGGGATGTAACCCAGGCCCCTGCACTTGCAAGGCAGGCACTGGAACCACTGAGCTAAATCCCCGGCCCTTTTTTGTTTTTGTTTTTGTTTTTTTGATCACTACTACATTTGCGATATTCATGTTGCCAGAAGCTGTCATCTTATTGGTATTTTCATATGTTTACATATTCTATTGTTTGAACATATCCTAACTTGTATATTCATTGAAATGATAATAAATTTTGACTTATTTCCAGTATAGAGTTATTATGAATAATGAGGTTATTATGAGTATTATTTTACATACCTTGTAGTTATTTCTGTTGTGTGTATACCTGGATTAGATTTTCTGGGTAGTGAAGAATGCATATTCTTGACATTATTGATAATGATCATTTTCATGAATGATTGACAAATTTTATTTTCATTGGCGATACATGAGAATCCAGTTGTTTCACATCTTTGATTATACTTGGCATTGTACATCTTTTTGGTCTTAAACATTCTGTTACATAATATCTCATAATTTTAATTAAGATTTTTTGGAGACTAACGAGATTTTACTCTTTTTGATATTTTTTTTATTCATTTGGACATAGTCTGTAAAATAACTGTATAAAGGTTTTTTTCCCTATTTTTTTTCTGAAGTTGTTTTTTTCTTTTCTCAGAGACTTGTAGGAATTTTTATGTAACCTGGTTACAAACTACCTTATATTGTGTTGCAAACCATTCCAAAAGTCTGCTAACTTTTCTTTGTGGCATCCTTTGCTGAACGGAAGTCTTTAATTTTAATGTGTCAAAATTTTCAGTAGTTTATTTTGTATGTGTGTATTCTGTCCAAGAAATATCTTCACATATATACCTTCTAAAAGTTTTATCTGTTTTGCAATTCACATTTAAATCTACAATCTACTTTTTGTCTTTTAGTGAGTGTGCTGCTGGGGATTGAATTGAGGGCTTCATGCATATAAGGCAAACATCTCTAACACTAGCCATTGTCCTTGGCTCTACACTTCACTTGGAATTAACTTTTTTTTTCAATACTAGGGATCAAATCCAAGGCCTGGTGCCCGGTAGAAGAATGGTCTAATGATGAGCTACACCCCCAGATCTGGAATTGATTTTTGTATATAGTGAGATATGCAAGTCAGGCTCTACATTTTTCTTTTCTTTTTTAAAATTATCTTTATTGGTACATTATGAATACACATCACAATCACATTCAACATTAAGAGTTTGTACCAGAGTATGACATGACTTGATTCTCATTTTTTCCCTTTTCCCCCTGCCCTGCCTCACCCCTTATATACACAATCTTTGTTTTCTTTTTTCTTCATTATTACCACATTCGTTTTCCCCTTGTTATTTACCCTTACACTCTTTCCTTTTAAATATTTTCTACTTCACAATATCAACTATACATACTACAACTCATTTGTAACTTCATTTTCTCATACCAGAGAAAAGATATGATATTTACACACCTGTGACCTGTTTATTTCACTTATGAGGACGTCATCACGGAACATCCATTTGAGTATGAATGACTCAATCTTATCATTTTTAATGGCAGAGTAATACTCCATTCTATAAAAAACCACATCTTCTTTATCCAGTCTCCAGTTGATGGACATTTGGGTTGTTTCCAAGACTTGGCAATCACAAACTGAGCTGCTATAAACGTGGGTGCACATATATCACTGTGAAATGAATCTTTTAATTCCTTTGTGTATATGCCTAGCAGAGCAATGGCTGGGTCAAATGGGACCTCCAATCCTAGTTTTTTGAGGAATCTCCATAGAGGTTGTACGAGTCTACATTCCCACCAACAGTGGAGAAGGGTCCCCTTTTCTCTGCAGCCTCATCAACATTTGTTGCTGGCTAATTCTGAAATGGCAGTCATTCTTTGTGGAGGTAGATGAAATCTCAGTGTTGTTTTCATCTGCATCTCTCGAATGACCAATGATGTTGAGCATTTCTTCATATACTTCTTAGCTGCTCTTCTTCCTCTGAAAAGTATCTATTCATTTCAGATGCCCATTTTTGAATTAGGTCTTTAAATTTGGGTGGGCTGATTTTTCTAAGCTCTTTATATATTTAGATAATAGCCTTTTGTCTGAGGAACAGGTGGTAAAGATTTTTTCCCATATTGTTGGCTGCCTTTTCACTCTGTTGGTGGTTTCCTTTGCTGTGCAGAAGCTTTTTAAAAGAATGAGGTCCCATTTGTTGATTTCTTCTGCTAATACCTGTGCTATAGAGGTTTTGTTCAAGAAGTCTTTGTAAGCATTCAACTGATCTAGTAAATTTATTATATGGGCTTTTTCTCAGGTTTTCTACATTGTCACTTTTACTATCAATTAAGTTTCTGTAAATATACTTCTAAAATTCTTCTGATGTTTTATTGATCTTTAGTCCATTTTCTGTTGCTATAACAAAATGATTGAAGCTAGGTTTTTTGTTTGCTTATCTTTTACAAAGAAAATGAGTTTGTTTAGCTCATAATATTAGAGATTCAAGAGCATGGTGCCATCATCTCCACAGCTCTGGTAGGACCCCCCCCCCGACTAAGTTACAGTATGATGGAATAGGACCACATGAACAAGAAGGTAGTTTTTGCTGCAGTTGCCTTGCCTCATAACAACCTATTCTTGAAACAACTAACTCTGTGGGAATGGAAAAACAAAAGCAATTCATTCTCTCTGAAATTTGGAATACAGACATTGGAAAATAACAACTTAAGGAATTAAAAACAGAAATGGATCCTTGGGAACCAGGAAGGATCTGATAGAAAATTAAAACCTACAGAGAAATTCAACAAGCAGAATATAATACAAAGCAAGGGAAGATACAGTCTGCATTTTTCCTCCTGGCTTCTACTTCATAGCTTCTGGGAAGCAGAGACCACATCTATGAAGACAAAATGAAATGTTGGCCCTCCAGAGAGGGATTCAGGGTGAAACGTAACAATGGAATTGACCACTGGGTGCTATGATCTGCAGGGATTGCACAGGATTCCACTCCTGTGTGAGTCCTGTTACAGGAAATAGCTGATCAGTGACTTTAGTCCAAGCACTTGCCATATACCCTGGAGAAAGTGCTTAGTCAGATCTCATTCCAAGGAAAGGTTGATTATTTGAACCCAGGACTCAGAGCAAACTGAGAATGGCTTCAAATCAGAGCTCCAGTATTATAGTCTCACCGTGACTCAGTCAGAGGCAGCAGCAGTACACAGCAGTATTCAGGGAGCCCTGGTCAGACTAGAAATAGATTCCCCAAGGGGTTTAAGCTAAAGGCCACAGGCCCTACCCACACAGCCAGAGGTCATAGTCAGCTTGAATTGTGCTGGATTTGAAAGTCAAGAAGCTGGCACCCTTGCTCTAATCCTCCTGCCTGCTAATAATCACATCCAGCACAGATCTGGGGTCTGTCTGCCTTCTTTATCTACCAGCATGAGCAGAGATATTTTTGGACTTGGACACTGCACCCAAATTGTAAATCCTGAAAAAAAAACCCCACACATTCCAAATCACAGAGAGATTTGTATTTCTTTTTTTTAATTATTTTAGTTTCTTATGTATGCAGTTTTTAGGAGTTTTTTTCTTTCTTTCCTTTCTTCATCAGTTTACTGGGGCTTGGAAAAATTTCCTTCTTCCTTATTTGTTCCTTACCTGTTTCTGTTCCTTATTTCTTTATCATTTCATCTGCCTCTTTTTAATTTTTTGCCATGTTTCTCTTATTTTTACTCCCTATATGATTTCTTGTTCTTTTCTTTATCTTTTGTCTTCTTTCTCACCAGTTTCTTCTCTTGCCATTACCTAATCCTATAAATATCTTTTTAATTAGTAGTAGGATCCTTTGTATCCCTACTCTTTCTTCAGTTCATATAGTTTAAGGTTTCAAGTTTTTCCTTTTGTATGCTCCTCTTCCCAAACCCTGTATCATTGATAGGACAACTACAAAGCTTTGTTAATCTTTTGATAGTATATTCTATAAAACTACTGTTGAATAATTTTGCACCACTAGCAAAGGTATAGCTATTGAATTTAGTATATGTTATCTTTAAGACAATACTTGGGTTTTCTTAATGTTGATACCAGAATTGTGGATTATTTTTCTCTCTAGTTGAGGGTGGTGCAAAATTCATTTTTATGGGTTGTATCTTTTTTCTGGTATGAGACTCTGAAGATATGAATGAGTCCTAGAATGTATGATTGATACTGTAAAATACATAATAATCAAATGGAAAAGGTAGGGGTCAGAAATGAGGAGAAAGAAAAAATATGTTAAAACAAAGAAAGCATATGTATATATGGGGTGAGTAGTTGTAGGGTTGGTAGGGGAATTGGTAAAAACAAGAACTCATGTCATATACTGGTACAAATTCCCAATTCTGAGTATGATCATGATGTGTATATAAAATGAACTAATAAAGAATTAAATTAAAAAGAAAAGAAAAGAAAAAAAGCTAGCTGAGCTAACTAAAATGATATAAAATATGAAAGATAAGTTTAGCAAAGAATTCAAGTCCATTAATGTAAGTGCTTCAATCAGAAATATAAGAGTTTAAAAATTATATTTTGAGAACAATTTCAGAACTACAAGACAATGATCTGTTGAAAGACCAGCTACTCCAAGAGAAAATGAAAAACTGATCCAACAGGTACTAGATGACACAAAGACTAACATAAGAGTAAATGAAATAAGTGAAAACTTAAAAGACAATACAGATGGCATAAGAAAGTCTTATACTAAATGATGGCAGAAAACTCCTCATATACAGTAAAAGAAACATATAGATAAGAGGTATACATAACTACAAATAGGCGTTACCTCGAGAGAAAATTTCTGAGTTACATTATACTCAAATTACTTGAAGTATCCATCACAGGAACAAATCTTGTAAAGATAAACCTAGTAGAATCACAGCATATTTCTCTATCTAATCTTTAAAGACCATGGGTGCTTAGAGTGAATTGTTTTTAGCCCTAAAAGGTAACAAATTTCAACTCCTACTTACATATCCTACATACTTTATCTTCAAAAAAATTTTTTTCTTCAAAACTGATGGTATAATAAAGTATTTCTATGACAAGGAGAACCTTAGGAAACTTAAGAGTACTAACCTAGTTTTACAAAAAATTCTCAAGGATATCTTAGAAAAAGACAGTGATGTCAACAGTGTCATATAAGTCAGTGTTTAGAAGAGCTTGCAGGGCTGGAGCAAGGCTTCTTAAAAGACTGCACATGCTCTTAATCAGATTTAAAGCAAGCCACAGAAATTTACACAATTGACCTACAATCACTGCCCATAGAATCAAAAGTGGGAGTGTACAAAAGATCTCTCCACACAGTAGAGATCTAAAGGATCCAATCAAAGTTCTGGAGCCCATGCAGTGTCCTCTAGGAGTCCGCATTAGAAGGCCAAAGGACTGTGATGGAGGTTCAAGAGGTCTGCACTGGGAGATTGAAAGGTCAGCACTAGAACTCGAAGAATTTGAACCAGTAAGCCAAGCGACCAGGGATGGAAGCTGAAGAGTCTGCAGTGAGTCAAGTGATTATGCCCAAGGTGAAGACCAGAGGTCCTCTAGAGAGAATAGCATCCATCTTTGGCAGCAGCAAGGACCGGAGTATCTTCAAAGAGAACAGCTAAAGCTCCATCAAGGGAAATCAGTTGCACTGAAGCTCTTCCAAGGAAAATCAGCTGAAATCATCCCCCATTCTCCTTTCACATGGTTCCCACAACAATACTCCTTAAAGTTGGTCTCCCATGCTCAGAACAGTGCTGACTTAATTCAGCGTAGGATTGCCCACTCCAATCAACAATCAACTATGGTGAATCTTTATAAGTCAAACAGAATGGATATACCTGGTGGTCTCAGTAACTAAGGAAATCTGCAACAGGAAATAAATGCAATGACAGGAACAAATCATCACCTATCAGTGATAACTTTCAATGTGATTGCTCTCAATTCCTAATTTAAGATACTTCTTGGCAGAATGAATCATGAAATAAAATGCAGCGACATGTAATATGTAACATTTAATTTAAAGGGCTCACAGTTTAACAAAGGATGAAAAGTGATATTCCATGTAATGGAAACAGAAAAGCAGGAGTAGCTATCCTAATTTCAGACCAAGTGGGTTTCTAGTCAAGTCTGATGAGAAAAGACAATCAAGGTCACTAAATATTATTGGTTTAGTTAACAATTAAACAGATAACAGTTACACGTGTATATGCACCATATACTGACATATCCAGATTCATAAGACAAAAGCTAATGGGCATGAAAAAATCAGATAAACACCAATATAGTTGTGACAAAGAAAATCAACAAAGAAATAGCAGAGTGGACCAAATCTTCAAATAAATGGACTTCATAGATAATCTACAGTGTTCCATCAAATAACAACAATATAAATTCTTCTCAGGAGCACATAGAACTTTCTCCTAAATAGACCACATCCTATTCCATGAAAGATGTTTAGGTAAATGCCAAAAAATTTTGAAATATCCCTTGTATATTATCAGATCACAGTGCATTGAAACTGAAAACCATGTCAAAAGAAACCACAGAAACTATACAAACATATGGAAATTAAGTAACATCCTCTTAAATAATCAGTGAATCAGAGATGATAATAAGAAATTAGACACTTCCTGCAGTCAAATGATAATGCCAGTACAATATACTGGAATTTATGGGACACAGTCAAAGTAGTCCCAGGATGGAAGTATGATAGTATTGAGTTCTCACACGAGGAAAATGGAGTCAGTTGAAATAACTTGATGCATCTCAAGATCCTAGAAAAATAAGAGAAATCCAAATGCAAAGTGAGTACCAGGAAGAAAACTAAATATCAGTGCAAAAGTTAATGAAATTGTGACTAAAAAGCAATATAAGCAGTGAACAAAAGAGTTGATTCTTTGATAATGAATAAACTAGACAAATCCCTGGAAAATTTTACCAAAATAAGCACAGGAAAGACCACAAATCATGCAATTCGGAATGAAAAGCAAGAAATGACAATGGATCTGGCTGAAATCCAGATCATCAGTGTTATAGTTTGTATCTAGATCTTCTCTCAAAGAGTAATGTGCGCACAGGTTGGGCATTCTGAAGCTGGCTGGATCTAGAAAGTGTGATACTGGGATTAAGCATGTATGTCACTAAATTAGTCTACTGATTGTAATTAACATAGTCAGGGTGTGACTGAATGGATTTGCTGAAGATAAATGTTCCACACTGGGTGTTGGTGGCGCCACCCAAAAGGCTTGTAGTTGGGAAGCTTGTGTTGCCTTAGAGTGTTTCTTCTCTGCCATTCCACCTAACTGAAACCTCTACTAACTGTGAGCTGAAACAGACATTCCCTCCTTTACTTTTGGATACTGGGTATTTTGTCTCAGTAATGACAAATGTAAATAATGTAGATTTTGGCATCAGGAGAGTGGTTGTGGCTATGATGTTAACTGGCCATATGGTTCAGAAGCCTTTTGGGCTGTATGAAGAGTTCAAAAAGGTTTAAAGATGCTGTCTGAAGAAGCAGCCCTGAAATGTTATAAGCTGTACTTGAGGGGAGATTCTGGCCAGAGGTCAGAGAACTAGAATGCTGACAGAAGTGCATCCATTAATGACCAAGCTCAGGAGGTTTCACTTAGCTACAAGGACTGTATTGACCATTGGACTCCATAGCATTTGTATTATACTCTAGCTGAAAGTTTGTCTGCATTTTTTCCTTTTCCCAAGACTGAAATGTAGGGCAGTATACTAAATAATATGGTGAAGGAAATTTCAGAGCAATCTAACATTGAGGTGCTTATTGTTACTGTTGGGGCTTTTAGTCAGATGTATGTTCAGAATAAAGAATGATTTAAAAGGTTTTGATTTTGGCCAGACAGAAAGCTACAGTAAAGTTATCACTTGCAAAAATGAATCTGAGGAGAATTTTGCTGCTGAAATGAAACCGGAAAAGAGATGGCCTGAGGACATCACAAGAACCAGCAGTACTTACAGCCTCAAAATTGCAAAGGTGAAAGACTTTGCTTTGAAAAGAAAGCCACAGAGCACTATTTTCCTAAATAGCTGTGACCTAGAGAATTTGTTCTTCAGGATTGGATTCATAGTGCTTACCAATCTAAACATTCCACCTGTATAGCCAAAAGAGAAGGAATCCTTACTCCAGTTGATGACGGACCTTGGCATCACCCACATGGTGCTGGTTTTAGGTGGATGCAGAATGTAAGAACTGTTGGATCAGGAAGACTCCTACCCAGATTTCAGGAGAAGGCCTGATAGGATAGGCAGTGTGCTTTTGAGAGGGCAGTGTGCAATGCTGTGTGTGAAGTGAGAGATGCAGTGGAGACCCTAGATTGGAGAAGCCAGTAATATGTATGTGTTATCTGAGGAAGCTACAAAAATTGAGAAAAATTGGCCCAAAGGAAATCATAGAAGCCTCAGCCATCTGCAATGCCATACCGGCAGAGCCACTGAAGCCCTTTAGAGCTCACATCTTGCCACCCAGATTGCTCCAGATGCTGGACACAGAACTAAAGGTCTTAATGTTTGCCCTGCTTGATTTCAGACTTGGTTTGATCTCATTCTTTTCTGTCAAGTTATTTGTATCTTTTTGGAATTGGTAACATTTATCTTGTGCCATTGTATGTCGGAAGTGTTTTCTTTCTTTTCATTTGTATAGGAGCTCACAGCTAAGAGTTTAACTTATGTTGCAGAGGAGACTTTGGACTTGTACTTTTAAGCATTTCTGAAACTGTTAGGACTTTGGCACTTCTTGGAGATGGACAAAATTCCTTTTGCATGATGGGATGTGCATGAATGTTTCGGTGACTGAGAGCAGAATGTTATGGTTTATGTGTAGATATCCCCCAAAGCCTCATGTGTTCATAGATGGAGAGGTGGCTGGATCTACAGTATGTGATGCTGGGATTAAGTGTGTTATACTGGGATTAAGGTTGAGTGATTACTAAATTAGTCCACTCATTGATTTGGCATAGGTCTGGATAAAGGGAAGGTCCCCTTTTGGGTGTGAGTGCTACCTGTTCTAAGGGTATGTAACCTGTATAAAATATAAGGGACAGAAAGAGAGCTGCCATGGTCACTTGCTGCTTCCTCATTACTTTACTGCTTTGTTGCTTTGTGCCTGCTCCATTTTGGTATGGACTGTTTTTCTCAGTGATGCCCCGCTCCTATGCCACCCTGCCTTAGGGCCACCCAAATGTGATTTGAAATCTCTTTAAACTATGAGGTACAATACATCTTTTATCCTTTAACTTTGAGTTTTTGCTTCAGCACTGAGGAAATTAACTAAGACACCCTTTTGTTTTAGATATCTTTGTTTTATTTGTTTGAATGGGCCCTTTAATCTCTCTTGTTTTTTTTTACTATTACTCTTACACTCTGTTTCCTGAGTATTTCTTGGTATTTTTTTCCTCTAAATTAATTTTCATTCCCTTTTATTTACCCTTTTCCCCATTTTTTTTTTACTGAGACTGTTATTTAATAGTACTAATTTTCCTTTACTTCTTAATAGGGCACCATATTCTATCCTTCATTGATTAATTTTTCATAACTGATTTGTTTTTTAAACATGCACCAATAGACACACCATTTACCCTTACCATTCTGTAGCTAGTTGTTTGTATCTTACTAATATTCTGTTGAAAGGAGA
Organism: Petromus typicus; assembly: GCA_004026965.1. NCBI lineage: Eukaryota > Metazoa > Chordata > Mammalia > Rodentia > Petromuridae > Petromus > Petromus typicus. Next base: position 2,410 of record PVIR01009243.1, on the reverse strand, counting down.
TAAAATTGGTGCATTGAACATATATTTACTGTATATAACTACCTGATTTGTCTTAGAGTTTGTTTTATAATTATTGATCTTGTTCCATGGTAATAGGTGGCACAATGTTAGAATTTGTCATTATGCTGCATATTCTTGATATATATATATATGCATATTCTTGTAATATATTAGCCAAGAGGACAAAGTTAGGTGTTCCTTTCATGCCAACCTCCAGACTGTCTGGAGATTATAAATATTATCATAGTCCATTACCAAAGAACTGAGTATTGAACTAAACAGGCTACAAAATTTCTTCCATAGTAAACAAAGGTGGTAGGATACAAGGACAGAACAGAAGGACATTATGTAGCTAAGCCTTGAGGACATCTCTGAAAAGTTAATGCTGTTATAACTTGAACTAATTCTCTCTGCAAAACATAAGAAGAAAGACCAAATCACTTAATGTTAATAATAGAAGGGGTAAATTCTATCACTGTACATACAAATTCTAAAGACCAGAAGGCTTTTGTGTAAAGTATTTCAAGCCTTAAGAGCAAAAAACTCCCAAATCAGATGAATGTATTCAGCAAAGTTATCCTTAAAGAATAGATGGGGAATTAAAGCATTTTCATGGGAATGACAAGCTTAAAAGATACATGAGCGCTAAATTGGCACTCCAGAAAATAACAGAATATTCTTGCCATTCACACTGGCACATGCCATAATCCTAGCACTAAGGAGGCTGAAGCAGAGAGATCGCCATGAGTTTGAGGCCAGCCTGGTTTACACAGTGAGTTCAAGACTAGTCTGAACTACATAGAAAGACCCTGTCTCAAACAAACACAAATAAAATAATTCTTGATAGAAAAATGAAACTAACATAGCTAAAAATCCAGAGGAAATGAAAACTCCATTGGATAAACAATTTAAAAATGACATGAAAATAAAAAGGATTCACTGAAAAATAAGGCAATGATAGTAAGAGATCTCAGTAATATCAGTAATAACACCATTGACTCTTCAATAGAAATTCTAAGTTTGAAAGCCTAGATAAAAAACCAAAATTCCAACAATCTGTTACAGTTGAGAAACTCGTGTAATCCAAAATTATACTGATACACTAAATCTTATAAGAGTGAAAACTATTTTATGCACCATTAGCCTGAAAACAAGCAAGCTTAGCAATTCTAATATCAAACATGGTAAACCTAATTAGAAGAGACAGGGAATGTCACTACATACTAGTTATGGGAACTATTTAAAAGGAAGAGATAACATTGAATACTGGACCACTTATTTTTTTTCTTTTGAGACAGGGTCTTGCTTTGTAGTTCAGGCTGACCCTGAGCTCACTCTGTAACCCAGGCAAGCCTGGAACACACAGCAATCCTCTTGCCTCTGCCTATCAAGTGCTGGGACTACAGGCAGGAGCCTCCACACCTGACACTGTGGTGTGTGGTGCTGATTGCTGGTGGGCATGAATCTCCTCAACTGGCATTGTTGTATGTGGTTACCGGAGATTGAACTCCAGCCTTGTGCTTGCAAAGCAGGCACTGGAACCACTGAGCTAAATCCTCGGCCCTGGACCACCTGTTTTTACAAAATAAAAACTGTAAAATTTAAAAGATAAAAACATTAAAACATCCATAGTTGTGGATTTTAACATTACACTTTCATAAACAGATTGATCAAGTAAATAAGAAATCAATAAGGAATAACTAGAAGTGAACTATACCTGGAACATATGGATTTAATAGATATTTATAAAGTACTCCAACCCTGTCCAACACAGTATACTTTGTTTTCTGCAGCACGTTATTTTTTCCAAAAAAGATCACATACTAGTCCACAAAGCCTATTTAAGGAAATAAAGAATTGAATTTCTTCATGCATATTACCAGAGTCTGTGCTATGAAAATAGAAATCAACACCAGAAGAAATTATGGAAAAGTTAAAGGGTCCTGAAAAATTAACAACAAATTCAAATAAGCAGTGGGTTAAGGAAGAAGTTAGAAACTTCCTGGAAGTTCATAAAAATGACTACAAAACCCTCCAAGACACAAAAATCTCTAGGACAATATAAAAGCAGTTGTAAGAGGAAAATTACAATCATTGTTCACATTAGAAATACAGACAAGGGGCCCGGGGAGTTAGCTCAGTGGTTCCGGCGCCTGTCCTACAAGCGCAAGGACCCGGGTTCGATCCCCGGTAACCACATACCTATACTGGGCGTGGAGACTCACGCCCAGCAGCAACCAGTACCACATACCACAGTGCTGGGCGTGGTGGCTCAGACCTGTAATCCCAGCACTCGGGAGGCAGAGGCAGGAGGATTGCTGTGATGTGAGTTGGAGGCTGAGCTCAGGGCCAGCCTGAACCACAAAGCGAGACTCTGTCTCAAAAAATCTAAAAAAAAAAAAAAAAAAAA
>PVIR01009242.1:0-53990 GCA_004026965.1 Petromus typicus | reverse complement strand
TATCAGTTACAAAAAGATAAAAGAAATGGAAAACAGGCCAGCATGTGAATACTGTAACTGATGAAAAGGGCTAAATGATATATGGACATCTAAGGGGAATATCTTTGTATCCTTTTGTCAATTTGAAATTATATCCAAATAAAAATTTTTTTAAATGAGGATTTAAAAAAGGTAAAATAAGGATTAATGGAAGTGATGGACCTGAATCGCATGTATACTCCTTATTAGATCTGTTAACAAGTTAAACTTTCTGGGGCCGGGGAATTAGCTCAGTGGTTCCGGCGCCTGTCTTGCAAGCGCAGGGACCCGGGTTCGATTCCCCGGTAACCACATAACAATACTGGGTGTGGAGACCCACACCCAGCAGCAACCAGTACCACATACCACAGTGCCGGGCGTGGTGGCTCATGCCTGTATGTAATCCCTGCACTCGGGAGGCAGAGGCAGGAGGATTGTGATGTGAGTTGGAGGCTGAGCTCAGGGCCAGCCTGAACCACAAAGCAAGACCCTGTCTCAAAAAAAACAAAACAAAACAAAACAAAACAAAAACCTTAAAAAAATAAACAAGTTAAACTTTCTGTGTTTCAGTTTTCTCTTAGCAAAATGACTGTTTTATATCTGTACCTACTTGAATAGTCATGACAAAGATGAAATGAGTTCATGTTTGTTTTTGGTGTATATTTGGTGTGCTTTCTTTTCCTTTAAGTTTTTTTTTTTTAGGTTTTTGGAGACAGGGTCTTGCTTTGTGGTTCAGGCTGGCCCTGAGCTCAGCCTCAAACTCACATCACAATCCTCCTGCCTCTGCCTCCCGAGTGCTGGGATTACAGGTGTGAGCCACCACGCCCGGCACTGTGATATGTGGTACTGGTTGCTGCTGGGTGTGGGTCTCCACACCCAGTATTGTTATGTGGTTACCGGGGAATCGAACCCGGGTCCCTGCGCTTGCAAGACAGGCGCCAGAACCACTGAGCTAACTCCCCTGCCCGCTTTTCCTTTAAGTTTTAACAATTTTTTTTTATTTCGAAGTAAGGTCTGACTAAGTCTCTAAACTACCCAGGCAGCTTAAAGCTGGACTTCTCTTTCCTGCTTTAACCATTCAGGGTGCTGGAATTACAAGCCTATGCTGTCAGTGACTGCTCTTGTCACTTATCTTGCATGTAGAGTACACAGGGTTCTATAAACTCCAAATAAATGCTTTTATTCTCAGGCTTTAAATTCTTAAGTAGCTTTGCACTGATTTTAGGTTAAGGATTAAAAAAAACCAAACCAAACCAAAAGAAACCCCAAGCCTCCCCTAATGGGTAAAGAGTTTGTACCAGCTCCAGCAGACTTCTCAGCTTCTAGACCTCAGGCCCCTTCCTTCCTCTGCTTCTGGCTTCTTCTCCACATCACTACCCTGAACTGGCCTCTCCGACCTCCGGACTAGACTGAGATCTTTGTTGGGCGCTGCTGACTCAGAGGCTGGTCTAGTCAGCTTTCACAGCAGCGACAAATGTACCATGGTCTGTCCTCAGGGATAGTTTAGGTGCCAAGACCGCAAGGCTTTTGGTCCTAATGGTAGCCTTGAGAGAGGACGGTGAGAAGGCCATGAGATCGTTGGGGTACTAAACATAAATCAGAGTCAGAGGCAGGAATCTGCCAGTCAGGCAGGCGCCCGGGGCCTAGGAGCTGTGTCCGGGACTGGCCGGCCCCGCCCCTGGCCCGGCCCTCCCCGGCCTTTCCCTGGTCCCGCCCCTCCCCGGCCCTTCCCCGCCCCGCCCATCCCCTTCCCGCCCCCGTCCCTTCCCCGTCCCGCCTACCCCGCCCCCAGCCCCCAGCCTCGCCGACGCGACTCCCCGCGCGGTTCCTGGTTAAGATGGCGTCCCCCGCAGCGGTGCAGGCCGGCAGGCTTCTGCGAGACCTGGCCCTCCGGCCCCGGTTCCTGGCTCCCGGGTCCCAGGTGAGCGCCACCTGCTTGGTCCCCGCGCTCTCCTGCCCCTGTCTGCTCCTGGTCCCGAAGCGCCGCCGCTTGGGGCCCGCGCGGAACTGCGCCCCAGGCGCTGGAGCGACCCGCGTAGTCTTTCGGGTGCGGGGCCGTGGCCGAGGGGTCGACACCCCGGAGTCTCTCAGTGTGAACGACCCGCTCTCCGGGGTCACTGTCAGCGGACCGCCCGGCTCGCGGTGACGTCGCCTGACCTTGAAGCAGGCGCTGGATACAAGTTTGAGAAAAGCTCCTCCATTCGGGCACCCAGAGGTTTTAGTATCTGATCTGCTAGTTCTGTTTGTGCAAAGTGTGTAACGCAGAGCACATTTCTTAGGCCACGTGGTGAACATGCCTAAAACTCGTGCAGCCTCGTTCGTGTTTAGTAGCTTACCTTGCTGAGTGAACTTTCCTCCGGAACTGTAGCAACTCACCTGCTTTTGTAGACTTTGGCGGGTACTGGAGCTGCAGAAATGCTTGGGTCAAGGAGAAAAATGGGAAATGTTTTCCTTCAGTGCACAGCCTTGAGACATATCATCAGACCAGTAGTCCTTTCTCCGTACCATATGGATAATAAAGTCAAAGACGAGCAGTAGTGGACAGCGAAAGCTGTTCTGGCTTGTCCTCAGTAGACTTTACTTTCTGCAGGTGGCAGACTTCTCAGTGGTGAGAAATCTTGACTTGGTGATGACTCTTGGGGAAATCCCCCAATTAGTGGACTTCTTAGTTTCCCTAAACTCCTCTCGTTTGAAAAGAAAGGGCAGTCTGGACATTATGTAGAGTCTAGCAAATACCTTGTCCATTTTCCCATTTTTAATTAACGAAAGACAAATTATTACTATGAAGTTTTAACCAGGACTTACAAAATTTAGTTTTTGTGAAAAGCCAAAAAAAAAAAAAAAAAAAGGCTACTAATGATTTTTTCTAAGCTTTGGTTAATTATGACGTCTGTAAGCCCCCCCCCTTTCATTTTCTGACACCTCATTTCTGTTAGTATTAATGTAAATATACAAAATGCTAATACTTGGAATATCTTTCATATGCACTTGACATTGTGGAGAGGTAGAAACAGAAAAGTGTTGTGTAATTAAAACTACTGATAACTTGTAATCGTAAAGGAGAATACTTCCTTATTCATCAGGTGCCTCCCCAATAAAAAAACCAAAACAAACAACCACAAACCAAAAACTAAATAGGAAGGTGGATTTGAATTGATGAGAAGGGGGGTTATCATGGAAGTGAGAACACAGGAAAAGGAAATTGTCCAGAGCAAGCTAAAATGTAGCATATTTAGTGGAAGTATATCTTCTTGCCTATCCAGGAAACAGGAAGTCTGACCATCACACTTGAGAGAGATTGAGTGTAGATACCCTTGACAAGAAGATTTGGTAAAATGGTCCTTGCATCACTGGTTTAGTTGCTTTGATTTACAGACTTGAGGATAAATTGTTACCCTGCGAACACTGGGCATAGCTAATGAGAAGGATTTTTTTTCTTTTTTAAAGGTAGCAGTAGCACAGAGTGTCCATGAACTGGAAATGAACCTTGGGAAGAGCTCGGTTTGTGGGTAGCAAAATCAAGTGACCTGGAAGTTAGAGAGTGAGTCTGTGGCCAAACTGAGGACAGAGTGAAAGTTGCCTTCACGTCCCCTGTCCATTGGGCTGTTGGCTGGTGAGTGTAGTTTTCCTCATGAAAATACAGCATGTCAACCTATAAATCTGTATATGCAAGATACATTTTTTTCTTTATAAACATGTTGGAGTTGACGTAAGATAGATGAATATAGGTTGTGTCTTGTAAGGAGCCATGTTTTCAGATCTCTGCTCTGTGTAAGTCTGATTTGATAGTGTTACCGACCTAGCTCCTTGTCTATCGCTGACATTAGTTAGTCGAACATAGTTCACTTTTCTTACCAAATTTAAGAGTCTTTACCAAGCAACTTAGAAATTTGCTATCCCTTTTGGCCCAGGACTATTTTGCAGCAGGTCTTGTGAAAAACTGGGTATACAGAGATTTTGTGCTAGAGATAACTTTAACTGATTTCACAGAGGTATCCATAGAATAATATTCACCCTTTCCCTGTCATTAGATTTAACATGACACATAGTCCTAATGCTTGATGTTATTGAATTTTCTAATTAGTTCTGGTCTTTGGTTTGCTATTTTGACTTTTGATGTTTTTGAGGCCGTTTTGACATTTGAGCTAAATGACAAAGGAAGCCAGTCAGGTGAGACTCAGTGAAAGAGTCGTAGGTGAGGCTGACAGTGGAGATGCGAGGACCCTCTGGTGGGCGTGAGCTTTGCAGGTCTCCTCAGGTGAAGATGAGAAAGTGTCATTTGACGAGGTCTGATCTGGGTCCAGTCATATGGTGACACAAAAATTGTTCAGGGTTTAGAGTGGTTCAGTGACTTATACCAAATTATACATCTAATTCAAAACAGTGCTGGGTCAGTCTCAGTCTTGGTGGCTGCAGCATAGCCATATCATTACTGTCCTGTACACATTATCTATTATTGCTCTTAAGGAAGCTGGCTTTGAAACCTTTAGGGGAGTGATGCTCAGTGAACTCAGCACTGCAGTAACTGTCTAACCACTGTTACAGATTTTCCCGGAAACCCAGAACCTGGCAGACAGGTGAGGAGGGTGCTGTGGCACTGGGTGACATAACACAGGGGAGCTGCTCTGTGATGGATGAAGAGAGGAGCCCTTGTAGCTGTCAGTCTACTAGGAATCTTGGTTGAGGACATGAGTTCAAAATGGTAGTGATTCTAACACAGAAGCGTGACCTCTTAGGACATAGCTGGTTCTTTTAAAGGTGGTGTAGAGATTGTGGGAAACACTGGCTCTCAGGCCCCCACTTTAACATCACTGTTGTGTGGATCCCTGTGAAAGCCAGACGGATGTATATTATCAAGGGAGGCTGCCTCTCCTGTGTCCCTGCTGTTGGAGAGGACCAAAGAGGATGGCCCCAGTTTGATTTTCTGCTCTTTTGGAAGTAGGAGGAAGTGGGAGGAGCCCAGCTTTCCAAGGAAAGGACTGAAGGTCATGCATAAATTCTTATCAGCCAAGGGAGGTTGTGGAGAGGAGGTGCTGGAAGTTGTAAATTTGCCTTATTGCCCTTGTGAATAAAGATCTAATCTTTTTTTCCCTCCTTCTTTTAAAAACATAGTACAACTGCAATTTCTGCTATTAGAAAAGAGTCCATTTTAAATAATTTTAGTTTCTTAACTATTGACCCTCTGTGTAGGGAAGACCTGTAAGTGACAGCTCGGTGGTTGGTTTTGTTTACTGTAAATGAAGCATTTCTTCCATGGGTGAGCGAGTGAGTATACTGTACAGGTCCACAGGAGTGAGAACTTGGCTGCCCTTGTTTACTGGTGCAGTTCCACAGAATGAAGCCCAGAAAGTCCCTGAAATCTATCATACTGGGGAAGGAAAAGAAATAACTCAAGGGCCCTCAGTTCATTTGACCTTCAGCTCTCTTTACTGCTCAATCTGGAACTGTCACTTGGTGCAGTGCTTTCTGTTACTAAGTGCTGAAGTTTTGGCTGAAAAACTCAAGAAACTGGTACACATTTGAGCGAATAATAAAAGCAGTGTACTAGTGAAATTTGGAAATTAATAGTGGAGGTTCATCTGTCCACATAGGTGGGGATGATGGAGTTGGCTTTCCAGGTGGAAAGGACTACACATAGCTCATTGCAAGCATGTTAGTGCAGAGAAGGATGAGGCTATACCGAGTTGATGGTCAGTGAGGATCTTTTAGGGAAGGGGTGAAGGAGGCGTGGAGCTACAGAACCTACAGCTTGGCAGGACAGACAACTCCAGCGCTGAAAATCAAACAAATCTTCATGCAGCTCATGTGTTTGGAACCCTTACTGTGTATGCCCAGTACTAAACTCCTCAGAGGCAGAAAATTTACTGAGAGAATTCTTCATTCTTAATCCTGTGTTTAAGAGAATGCTGAGACATGGGTGCACTTAGAGAATATGGCGGAGTCAGTAAGTGCAGCAGGAGAGAAAGGGATACACCACAGCCTTTACCTCAGGGGCTTGCAGCCTCATGGCAACCTTGATACAGCCCCGCGCCCCCTACTCCTAGCACTGAGATGGGCAGGTGAGCAGTGCTTATTCTACGCTGGCCCCTCCCACAGATCTGCTCAGCTTTCTTCCCATAGGCCTTTCTCTGATGCTCTTCTTCCGTCCTCTGCAGGGATTATTCTCCATCTCCTTTTTAGTTTATTGTACTTTATAAAACTTAACCTTACTTGGTGTTATTTGCACCTTGTTTCCCACAAATCCAAGAAAGCAAGTGCTGTGAGGGTAAGGACTTCTCTTACGAGCCGGGCTTTCCTCAGCAGGCCAGAGTAGGTAATCAGTAAGCGTTTGGGAACTAAAGGAGGGAGTGAGGAACACAGAGAAGGGAATGGCAGTTAAGGAATAGGAAAAGTTGAGAGGAGATGCGGGTACCTCAGTGACAGAGGAAGGAAAGTCTTTCATAACAGGACTCTTACTGAGCTGTAGAGTGTGACAGACTGTGAGGTGGTTCCAGCACATTGTTTCTTTAACCCTTTCAGCATAATGAAAAGGAGATTGTACTGTTTCCTTTTTCATGTAAAGGCTCAGAAGCATATGGAGGTCACGTGATAACTTGTATACATGTCAGTACTGTTAAATCATTAAACTGAATCTCCAGAGATCGGGTCTGGACTGAACCAGCCAATGAATCTGTTTACCTTTCCCCCCATCTCTTTGTCTTTGGTCACATGGACTTGGGCTGACTCAGGTATACTGATCAACTCTGCTCCAGTGCCCTCTCTGGGCTCTTACCCAAGTTCTTCTTTCCCTAGCTTGGGCTGTAGGAGCCAAGTAGCAGAGCTTTGGACGCATATTCAGCTGAATTCAAATTCAGGATTTGCTATATTTTTGCTCTGCAACCTGGCACAAATGTTTGAACTTGATGTTCTCTGATAAGAGTTAGTTTTTACAGATGGCCACAAAGATTAAATAAGATCATATGTAAAACATTTGACATTAAGATTAGATCATGAGCCTCCAGTGATTATTTCTCTCAGTGAATTTGAAACTAAATTTACTTGCCTCTTTTCAAGGGTTTATTGAGCTAGAATAGCTTTCCTTTCCAGATTCCATAAACATTTATCATGTGCTGTCATCTCAGAGTTAGATGTAGCTTGGTGCTACTAAATTTTATTTTATTTAATCCTTGCAGTAGGTGTGTAAGAATAGAGTGATCAATACCTGGGGAACTTGAGGCTGGAGACATGAAGGCCTCCCCCCTGTAGCCTGGTTATCTTTGGAGTTCTGTGGAGTGAAGCTCTAGTGGAGCTCAAGGTGTTAGCAAGCTGAGGGTCACATGAGAGCTTAATTGCACCATACTGTTTGTTGATAATTCCAGAAATGTTTGCACACCTCAGTGCTGCTGTTGTCAAGGCTTCTGGACTTAATGTGCGTCAATGACCTGAGATATAGGAGGACCTAAAGAGCAGATTGTATCGCAGTATGTGCCTAAGACCACTGTCTCCCTAGCACAGAGCAGTAGCTTTAGGGGTTGAGGAGTGCTAGAGAGATGGAAGCATTTCTTAGCTCTTCCAGATGAAGCTGTTAGGTGGAGTCTCCTAATATTCTGAGTTCAGACCTTCATCTGATTATATTGCTAGCTTTCATTTTTTTCTAGAAATGATTACAAAAGAGTAGCATCTATGCGCTTACTCTAAAATTTACTTTTATGGCAAAATTGGAGGTATGGATTGATAGTGGAGATGTAGTAAGGCACAAGGAAAAAAAAAATCTCTTGAGGTCCCGAGGTAGATGGGGGATCTGGCATCCATTTTTCCACCTCCTTGAAGCTGTCCGCATGCCTGCTCTCTTTAGTTTCTGTGCTTCGTCCCAGGTTTGTGACTAGAAGGCACCGAGGAAGCTCAGGAGGGCTGGCTAGGACTGTCTGTGGGATATGGGGCCTGGTGATGGAGGGGAGAGTGTCTGTGAGGGTGATAGCCAGGCTCTGAACGTGTTTGGACAAGGAAGTGACCTTTTGGACAAGATCTAGAGAGGTGAAGAGGCAGGTAAGAACGGAGGTCATCTGGGAGGCTTTTGCCTTGAATCTGTACTTGGAGTCATTACGCCAGGATAATAGACGTAAACTAGGACTGGAGCCACACTGTTGGGGTTTAAATCTTGTCTGCAGCATTCGGTAACTTGGGCTCTTGTAAGAGCTATCTGTGTAGTTGATTACAAATGCTTTTTTTCTTTTCACGTTTCTACATCTCCCAAAGGTGAATGTATTCTTACCTTTGTGTTATGGATTCATTTACAAGTTGCTCTTATACATAAAAGACAGGAAATTGGAAGCTTAAGGCAAAATTAAGGTGACTATGTATTTTATCATCACACTTGGGACACTTCTGAGAGTGAATGTAAACACTCTAATTACTGCCGGAGATAATAGGGAGAGAAGCCAGGATTATCCTTGAATATAGTAGATACTCTAACAAAAAGAGACATGGCAATAGGAGGATAGCAGAGAAAGACGGATGTTGAGAGAGACTGGATAAGACCTGTGATTTTCCAACTAGGTCCCTATTGCTGGCTTCCCTATCCTTTGCCGTATGGCAAAAAGTGATGAAAGCGTGTTTTCTGTTTGTGAGCAGAAAAGGTGTGAGGATTACCTCTTATTTTACGATACCCTTGCTCCTGGAGTCATGTTTATACTCTGCCCCTGTGCCTGCTCTTCTCTGGGCATGTTGTCAGGGCCTCAGAGAGTGGGCGTGTGAGAGAAGAGAAAGGGAACAATCCAGCCATGTGCCAGGCTGCAAAGCATGACAGAGAGCTTTTCCAAGCCCTGGGCTTACTTCACCCAGGACTAACTACCATCCAGGCCAGGTGGAGTGCTACATCCTGCCTTATTACTTCCTTTCTTGCTCTTTGTCTTGGATGGAGGATGCATGTGCTGACTAAGGTTCTTCTGTTGAAAGAGACCGTGGGCTTGTCTCAGGGGAAAAAGGAAAGCTGACAGTGTTGAAAAGGAGTGCTCAACTTCTCTGTAACTTTTTTTGCTTTAAGTGGTCACTAAACCATGGGTAGCATTTCTCTGTAACTTCGTCACTTGAGTTTGCGCCTGTTCCTTCCCCTGCTTGATCTAGTCCCTCTGTCCTCAGTGTATCACTCAACTTCTGCTGTCTCACAGGAATTTCAGGTTCTAATGATTAGTTACTCCTTGTGCAGCGATTTTGGATCACTGGCCAGTTAAAACTTCGGCAGGTTTTGCTTCTGGTCTTGTCCCTTTCCTGCCCTCTGTGGCTGAGGTGGGAGTGGCCTTCTAGTAACGGGCTGCATGTGTGTAATGACTTGACCCTTACAGGACACGATTGTATTCTCTGTCCTTATAAATCACTACCATCCTGCTTGTTTTCTCTTCTCCAAGTTTCCATATTGATGTTTGCTTTGCTTTCTTTTCATTTTCCAAAATGCCCAGAGATTCTTCTACTGTTTACTTTTCTGACCTGAATGCATTTATTTAGCACAGAGTTCAAGGTGATATGGAGATGCCTTGGTTTCTTTCTTTCTTTCTTTCTTTCTTTCTTTCTTTCTTTCTTTCTTCTCTGTTTTCTTTCTTTTTCACTCATAATGCCATGTAACTCTTGAGAGAGAATTATTAAGAGGGAAAATGAGCTATTATACGAAGCTAGCTAATCCGTATCCAAGTGGTCAAGTGAGCTTTTTTAAGATAGGTGTAGACAACTGTCCTCCGATAGGCCCACAGAACATTTCATTTGGAACAAGTGTCTGTGTTGAAGTGTATCTTGTTTCTCTTGCACTTTATGCTTCCCACAAAGGAGGATTTGTTTGGGCCTTTTAGTCACTACTTAGGAAAGAGCTGCCTGGTGGGGCAGAGCTTAGTTAGCAGTAGAAACAGCGAGTTTACCCAGGTTGCTGTGGTTCCTGCATCACTCTCAGAACAGTGTACGGGACTCATTCTACCCACTAGAATGATTTATCCACTAAATCATTAGTGGGCTGATCATATGTTCTGTACTTAATACTGGAATACATTAAGGAGAAGAAGAGCACATTTTTACTAATTATGCTAAAGCCGAGCTTGTTGGTGGACACCTATAATCCCAGACCTCTGGGAGGCTGAAGCAAGAGAACGGCAAGTTCATGTCCAGCGTAGGCAGTTTGGTGTCTCGGTGAAATCTTGGCTCAGAATGAAAAAATAAAGAATACTGGAATGTAGCTCAGGGCAGAGGCCTAGCAGTTCAGTCCTAGCACTAAAAAGAGAAGTTATGCCAGGATAGTGGGCATAAATCCAGAAAGAAATGCTTCTCAAATCTGGCTTGCAGTGCTTAGTTGACTTGTGATTTGGGAATATTATGTATTTTATTGCAAAATGCATAGTATTTTACCTGTCATACAGTGTGTCTCTTTCTCCCTGTGTCACATAAAAACATATATCTTACAGTTGTTGGTATTTTCAGTTTGATGAAATTCAGTAAATTCCTTGGGCTTTAGACTCATCTGCAAAATGGGGAAATGTCCTACTCACTTCCTAGAGTTGTGCTGAGGATTAAATGAGTGCATGCATGCTAGTTTTAGCACCAATCACTTTGGATTATCAGTTAGCAGTATATTGAGTATCAAGAAAAACAACTTTTATACTGTCCTTTCCTTTCCCCATCTTTCCCCTCAACCCCCAGATCTTGCAAGGAAAATAAGCAGTAAAGTGGGGCATTGGAAAATGAAGTAGGAAAGTGAAGTGAGAAAACGATTTTCCATGTGCTCAGAATCAGATGTGGAAAAAGAAAAATACAGTCTGTTGGGAGCAGGACTTTCTTGCATCCACAGCACTGCCTGGATATCAGGAAATGCTGATATCTTCTCTGTACCAATGGAGGTCTCTTCACATTTTTAAAAGGAAACTGTCTCTGTCCTTTGCTCTGTGTCACCATCCCGCTGTGTGCTCCCTCCCGCTGTGGAGATGCCATATCGTACCACCTGGACTTTGAAGGACCTCTGTGGGGTAACTTAGGAAGGAGAGAAAACCGCCTTTCGTGTACGCTTCTTCCAGCCTCAGAGTCTGTGAGGCTCTTTAATAAGTCGTAAGGGGAAAACAGGGAGGCACGAATTATTCTGGATTAAGGAAATACACTATTAATGATGGATGTTTCTTTGCTAGGAGTCAGAGGTCTTTTAAAGTGATGTGTCATTAAAATTGAAAGCCATACAGTGAAAACAAAGATGAATCTTTTAGTGATTACATTTAAAAAAAATTAACCTGAAGAAATAAATGTACTCTCTGGCTAACTAGAAAGTGCACATACATGTTGAGGGCTGGAGTCATAAACAGCTTACTCCCCTCCGGCTACTGTCACAGAGCTGCAGCGGGGCCGAAGGGCTGTGGGAGAGCAGCAGTGAGTCGGGGTGGGGAGGATCTGGGAGCGCTGGGCCGAAGGATGGTCTAGGGCCCGCCTGGGGCTGTACTGGATCCTATCAGTCTATCTTTTCATGTAAGTTCCCAGTAAGGCTTTTGTGAGTGGTTAAAAACAGATTTCACAACTATGATTTGTATGGAATATAATTTCAGTATGAGGGAACAGTTACAGAGTTAAGCTTTATGCAAAGGTGAGAGAAAAATACTTTTATTCTGTTGGAGGTTCCCAAATAGGATTGTGAAATGGTGGTGTTTCATTTATCTTAATGTTGACAACGTATCAATGCCATTTCATCTGCAGTGACCTAGGCATCACAGGGCTCCTTGCCTGAAGGCATTTTGTCCCCTGCTCCAAGAGGGATCCATTTCCCCCTCTGCACTTCACAGTGTCTTTCTAGGTCACAGAAGAATCTCTTTCTCAGGATTTTTAAGTTTTAAATGAGCAACATGGTCATCAGCTAAGTGAAATTAATTGCTAAGGGAACACAGTGTTCTGGCCAGGGAATTTTGGGAATAGAGGGGGTAGCACAGAGACTGCTTTTTTGTCTTTTTTTTTTAAAACAGTATCTCAGTATGTAGCCCAGGCTGGCCTGAAACTCTCTGATCCTCCTGCCTCAGCATCCTGAGTGCTAGGATTACAGACGCATGCTACTGTGCCTGGCCTGATACAGACTTTGAACTCAGGAATGGTTTTTATGTCACTGATACCTTCCTTTCCTCTCTTAAAAGCATTAAAATATGAATGTATTTTTGAATTTTTTTGTGGGAAATTGTACATAACATAAAACTTTTATTTTACCATTTTTTCAGTCTGTGGCATTAAGAACATCCATTCATCAATTTGTACAGCTGTCACCAGCATCTTTGCCTGAACTTATTCATCTTCCCAACTGAAACTTTATACTCATTAAACACCCATTTATTTCTCGAACCCTTAGCAGGTCAAGCACTACTCTACTTTGAGGCTGAGTGATTTTGATTACACTAGGAAATTGATCAAGAGGATTCACACAATATCTGACCTTTAAAAATTGGCTTATTTCACTTAGTATAGTGTATTTAGTTCATATATGTTGAAGCATATATCAAAAACTGCTTCCTGTTCAAGGTTGTATACTATTCCATTGCAGGTATACGTCAACCTGATTTTCCCTTCATCTGTCAGAGGACACTTGAGTTGCTTCTACCTTTAATTATTATAAATAGAGCTGCTCTGAACATGAATGTGTAACATGAATGTGTGATGATATTTTTTGTTAATGTTTACCTTTATACATGTATTGCTTGAGCTATATTTTTAGTTTCCAAGTCTTAATACATCTATTAAAGTATTTTTCCTGATAATATTTTATCAAGTACTATATTCATATTCATTTATCTTTGAAGTGGGTGTTCAGTGTGTGTAGGTGCATGGTGGGGCATGGGTAGGAAGCTTAGGGTCGGAGATGATTTGTCGGAGACTTGTGAGCAAAGGCATCGCAGTGAGTGTGTCCATGTTCTCAGAGGCTTCCCACCCCTGGGGATCCGCTGTGTCCTTTCTCTTAAACTCACCCACATGATGGCTGTGAATGTTGTCTGGAGAACCTGAAGTAGGACACATGTAAAAATAGGCACCTGACATCACCCAGGCGCATTCCATAGGCCAGGCCTCACAAAGACTGCCCCTTTGTGTCCTCGCACTGACCCGAGGACAGGCATTTTTACCGCATTGCTAACTCATTTTGAAGAGGACTCAATATAGTTCAGAGACTTTAGACAATTCCCTGTGGTCACAGATGTTGCTCTGCCTAGCTCCCGGGTTGCCATATTCATTGGCCTCTGGATTTGTGCCTGTGGGTTGAATTGTGAGCTCCACAAAATTCCTGTTAGTCCTTACCACCTGAACCCCAGAACATGGCCTACTGTGGAGGTAAAGTGTTTCAGGAAACCAAGTTAAAATGAGACCATTAGAGTCTGCACCAATTCAGCTTGACTGTTGTCTTTCTTAAATAGGGAACTCTAAGGCCAGGAATTTAGCTCAATTGTTCTGGTGCTTGCCTTGTAAGCACAAGAGCCTGGGTTTCATCTCAGTAACCACATACAGCAATGCTGGGCATGGAGACTCATGCCCACCAGCAGTCAGCACCACATACCATAGTGCCAGGCTTGGTGGCTCACGCCTGTAATCCCAGTACTGGGGAGACAGAGGGAGCAGGATTACTGTGAATTCCAGGCTGAGCTCAGGTCCAGCCTAAACTACAGAAGTCTCAAAAAAATAAAAAAAACAAAATAGGAAACCCTAGACAGAAGCGCGCGCGCACGCACGCACACACACGCACACACACACACACACACACACACACACACACACACACACCACCAGATGAAGATGAAGGTGATGGTCAAAGAAATTTTTCGAATTGCTTGGAAACCACCAGACTCCTGGATCTACCACATGGGACAAATTCTCCCTCACAGCTCTTAGAAGGAACCAGCTGGGCCAGCACCTGGGTCTTGGACTTTTACCCTCAAGAACAGTGAAGTTATACATGTGTGTCCTTTAAGCCAGACAGTTTGTAGTATTTTGTTATTGGCAGTCTGAGGATACTGTGAAGGTTCTGTACTCTGTACATTAATGAGTGAGTGACAGATACCACCCTAAAATTATTATAAGGACAGGTATAACCTCTCAGACCTCTAGTACCAGTCTGCCTTGAGAACCATGAAGGTGTGACTGATGTTTTAGTCAAATATTTATATCTGCATTTTTTGACCAGAAGAGCTTTCCTTTTTCTCCCTAGACAGTGTAGAGTCTCTGAGCTTGTTCAAATGGATTCTTTTCTCATTGCTTATAGAGTTAGCTTATGAGCCACCAACTATGATTTGTGTTGCCCTATGATTCTTGTTTTGAACAAAAAGATTATTTCATGCTAGTTTATTCACTAATGTTAAATTTGAGACTTGCTAACCATCTCTGAAAGTGAAATAAATGTAAAGACGCAAGAGCTGTAATTGAGAATAATATACCAAGGAGTGGGATGCAAGCTTTGATGCCACTTTCCAAATACTATTTCCAGAAATATTTTAAGCAGTAGCAACAGGTTGGAGAAAATTTAGAGCCTTATTGATTCAAATGTTTCAGTTCTTGTATTTCTTAATTTTGCTTTTAAGGAAGAAAACAATAAACATCTTTTTAAAATCTCTCCTCCAAATCTGTTCTCTATTCAAATAGCTCACTCAAGGTTAAAACAAAAGAAAAGAAAACCCTCATATTTTAATACTTGTTATAGGCCTTTTGAAAAACAGTTATATAACTTAATCCAGCTGATTTTGTAATCAGAAGCATTACATGAGGCACTATTTTTCCTCAGTAGTATGAAGTTTAAATTTAAGACTAATCAGCATGCAATCAAAAGCTGATTATACATGAACAGTAACGAACATAAAAGTGAAATCACTTCTGAGAGTTATAATGAAAGCAAAAATAAAGAATAATAGCCGCAGTTGAAAAAAGAAGAGTGATAAAAGAGGGTATGGTTATGCTAATAGGTACATAGTGGGTGAAAATCAGGCAGCAGTGATGTTCCGTGGAGTCCTCAGAGTTTTGGGGAGGATGAGGATACAACATTTACAAAAAATAAAAATCTGAGTATTTTATGAGTACTTTACTGCCATAGGTGAAATCATGTAGGAAAAGTCAGTGTGGATTTTTAGGACTGAACTATATATATCTCTGCTCTAGGTGCTGGCAGATGGTATAGAGAGGAAAGGTTCACAGTTTATATCAGTTTCTGGCCCACTCCCTGACTGTGTGGATGAGACTCAGTTTCCTTACTAATTCTCTGTGTAATGTTTATTTTACTTCTCATAATCATGCATTGTTCTCTGTGTGAGATGCATTTGTGACACATATGTAATACACACAGGCATTGCTTCCCAGAGTGTGTGGCACAGTGCTGGCAGTACCCAGGATAAATCCAGGTAACACAGGAGACAGCAGCAAATACCAGTGCAGTACGTGGTATTCTCTTTCAGGTATCACTGAGGCCTGGGCATTTATTTGTCAAGGAAAATTCTTCAGTCTGTGCTAATGTGCTTTAAGAGCTTCAACTCAGGACTTTTAAAAAACTTTATTTATTTTTTACCTCAGCTAGCAGGAATTAAATTAAATTGCACTTGTCAGTACTACCTTCTACCAAGCTTTCACAAACAGTACTGCATAAGTAGTGATCTTTAAGTACCCTTTTAAAATAAATATCTCTGTTGAAACAAACATCCTAAGGAAATTGATACTAGTCATAGATTTAAAGGAAAAGTGCTAAGTTAATAATATGAATATTTCTATTTCTTAATGTGATAGTATTAAAAATGGGGCCTCTAGGAAATGATTAGGCCAAATATCCTAATTGGGTGATAATGGTATCTCAGTGATTTTCGTTTATGTTTCACTAACACTAGTGATGTTGAATACCTTTTTATGTGGTTACTTTCTTTCAGCACATCAGTGAAATATGTCTTTATGTTTTGGTTTATTTTTCTAATAAGGCTTTTAGTTTTGAAATTTCTTTATGTATTTTAGATACTAGTCCTTTCTCAGATTCAGATATGTGGTTTGTACATGTTTTCTCTTAGTCTATAGCTTGTCTTTTCATCCTATGAGAGTGTATCACAGAAAGTTTTATATTTTGATAAACTGCAATTTATTCAGGTTTTTGGTAAATCATGATTTTAATTTTATGTCACAGAACTCTTAATGAGCCATAGCTTGAAAAGGTTTTTTTCCATGTTATCTTTTAAAAGTTAAAAAAGATACTTTTGCAGATTTAAATCTTTAGTTAATTTATGTAAGGCCTGAGGATTGAGTAAAAATTATTATTTTTTTGGCTTGTGTATATCCAGTTACTACTACTCCATTTGTTTAAAAGGCTGATTTCCAGCACTGAACAGATTCTGCTTAGAAAGCTTTTAATTCTTCTGATGGGACTGCAGAATTTTGAAGTGCTGTACCCCTGTAATTCCAGATACTTAGCCTGAGGCAGGAAGTGTAAGGCCAGTCTGGACAGTTTGCTGACACCCTTCTCTAAAAAGTGAGGGGACTTAGCATACAGCTCAGTGAGAGACTGTTTTGCATGTTCAAGACCTTGGGTTCAGTCTCTCATACCACAGAACAAGACCAAAAAAAGTGCTAGGCAACTTGACATCATGTTTTATTTAGGGTAGCTGAATTGCAGAGAAGTTAAATGTGGGAGGCCAGTCCTGATGCCTGAACAAAAGCTTTAACTTCCCTTCCCAGGTACCTCCATCTTCTGCTTCCAGGTTAAATCTACAGATGTTTTTTGCTTTGGGCTTGGAGACTTGGCATGTCTATGTGACATTTCTTGATCTGCAGGATTTTTTGAGTCAGTACCATTTGGGATTCTAGGAAGAAATGTTCAGCATTTGGCTTCATATTCCTTTGGATTCTGTGCTGTTAAAGGCAGGCTGTGTGCTTCTGTGCGTGTATAAAAGATACTACTCTCAAAACTTGGTAGTTTTGTGAAATCAGTTTATATAGTTTCTGTTTAGAGCCCTGTTTGTACAACTTTGATGTGTAATGGGCCACAGGATATTGAAGAATGTACCCATCAGAGGCAATCTCAGTAACATTTATGGCACGTTGATCAGATAAACAAATGCCAAAGTGGGTTCAGATGGTTGGTGATAATGGTCTGGGTTGTGTCAGCTTCCTTTCTATGGCCTCCTAGGAAGAAAACTGATAGAAGTGCAAATTTTCCTTTACTCTTGAGATTCACACATGTACATTGAAATTCTGCTTACACAATAGTTTATTAGATTTTAGGACTGTAGGAAACTTTGGAAGTGATTTGATCCTAACACAGAAGCAAAGGATATTTTTTTTTAAATTTAAACCTTTATTGGTACATTATGAATACACATCATCATTGCACATTCAATGATCATCATGATCATCATGAATACACATTCATGTCATCATGAATACACATTCAACATTGAGAGTTTGTACCACAATATGACGTGACTTGATTCTCATTTCCCCACAGTCCTGCAAACCCCCACACTCTATACATAAGCTTTGTTTCGTTTTTTTTTTTTATTATTATTTTTTATTACTATCACATTCTTTTTCCCCTCATTATTTGGTATTTTATATGGGCAGTGATACTTGGATATAGTCACAGTGAATAGAGTATAATTTTTTCCCAGTAAAGAATGACTCTTATACAGAATTCAGTTGCTGTTCTAAAAAGACTGTTTTCATTCAGCTTTGGGAACAAGTATACAGTTCGTAAAGTTAAGAGCACAGGCCCTATGGGCTATTTCTCTACTGCTTGCCCTTTCCCTGCGTACTCCATGAGTATGTATAAGCGGGTCATTTCCTTACAGTCTGAGAGCTTTGTTTTCCTCTTGTGTGATTTGAGAAACACAGCAATGGTGCGGTGAAGACTTAAAGGTCTAAAGACTGCTAAGTACATAGTCAAGGTCCTCATTAAATGATAGGAATGTGATAGTTTTTGCTATCACAAGTACTACCAAGTAATACTTGGTAATACCTACAAGTATTACAAGTACTTAGTAGTACTTGTAATACATTTTGTCTTTTTGTTTAATAAGTTGAACACACAGATTTTCTTATTAAAAATGAGCATAAAATATGTTATGTTGTCATAAAATAAACTAAATAACAGGATAAATACTTTACAGAACTTAGCAGTTTGAAAAGGAGTAAACCATGATATCTCTCCTTTCCATAATATTTTATTTGATGATATTATTATCTCTGGATCATCAGAAGGCTCTTTTCTTTTGTTATTTTTTATTTTGCAGTACTGGGAACTTTTCATTTAATGAAAAAGTGCCTATGAATAACTGATAAAAATTTAATTGAGACAATAATCGGATATTGCTTCTAGCCATATTTCCAACCTCCATGTGAAAACCAATTACTTCACCCTTTTACCTGAACAGCTCTTTTTAATCAGTGTGATTTGGAATAGATTATAAGTGAAAGTCAAGATTTGATGTTTTAATATATATTCTTAATTTTCAGAGCTGTAAGTTTGTGCTCTACTTCTCTGTAGTACTTTTTTCTGTTATTTACATTTATTAGCATACTTTTGTTGTACAAATTTATTGTCCTATTGTAATAAACTCAGAATTTATGTACTAAGTGGCAGCATTACAGATGTCATGGGCACAGTGGGAGAAGTTTTTGGTTCTAATGTGAGATGTTAGATCAGCTGCATAGAGGACACAAGAGTAGCTGGACCACTGTACTTCTATTCCCCCTGTGGTGAGAATCGAACCTAGAATCTTACACATGATAGGCAGGCACTCTGACACAGAGCTACATCCTGGCCAGAAATCCTTTTTCAGGGTCATATTTTAACCTTAGTTTGTGTTAGTTTGTAGAGTTTACCTGGAAACTAGTGGCTACTGAATTTTTAATTAATTTCATGGTACAGAATGAAGGAATGAATGATTCAGTGATACAGGAAACTATTAGAGAAGACAGCAAAGCCAAACTGTAATGTTTAATTTGTTTGTGAAACTAAATCCAAGGAAACATTTCTTATTGTTGGATATATTTTACTAGTCTTTACGCTGTGATGCTGGCATTTTCTTTTACTAATATGAGTTTTATTAACTTGTCTTAAAATAGGACACCTTCCAGCTTGACAGGTAGAAATTGACTTCATACTGACATTTTAGTTCTCTTAGAAATTTGAAGAGGTTTTTTAAAAAAAGCTATTTTTGAAGATTAGTACGTCAAGGGTACCAGGTTGCTGGCATACACTGCTATGGAAACATAGTCTTGGCCAGACAGGGGGGCACATCATGTTGATAACTGCAGCACTAGGGAGACTAAGTCAAGATGATCACTGTGAATTTGAGGCCAGCCTGAACTGCATAGCAAGACCTAGTCTCAGAACAAAACAGGTCTTGGGGGATATGTATGGATACGAGTATTCTCCATATCTGATCTAAAGCAGGTATTATAACTTTTCTATGTTTATTTGTGATTTAGAACATTTAACTTGGAGTTGTTCTTAAAACAATTTTTGGGAAGTACAGAAAAATATTAAAAGGCAATGATGACCACCTTAATTACCTGTGCTCTACAAAAAGTTCTGTGAATAATTGTGGAATATTAGTTTTACATGTATATAATGTATATGTGCATGCAGTTTCTTTTAACTAGAATTAGAATGAAACTGATTACATAATTTTATGTTCATCTGTCTTCATGTTAAATCAGGAAAACTTACCTATGGATTAATTTTTCTTTTGCAATATGAGGTATGATAAAAAATACGGTGAATGTTTAAATTTGAAAAATTCATTACGGTAAAAAACACATTGCCATTAGTCCTTCTTGAAGTATTCACTTCCCCCCCAACACACTTCTGTTGTTCCTGATGCTTTCAGAAGCAGTTCTGACACCCTCTTTTGTGCCTTTAGTTGCACTGTTGTGGCTACCGTGATGTCCTGGACTGATTCAAAATGCTTATCTTTCATGGTCACCTTAACTTTGCTGAAGAGCCAGAAGTGTCACACAGTGGCAGGTCTGGTGAGTAAGACGGGTTAGAAGACACTGGCATGTTTTTATGGACGTGCATTTTTGTTGAGTGGCTCTTGGCAGCAGCAGTCAACACATTTCTCATCATTTCTCATAAAGACATTCATGAAAAAGACTTCCAGAACTGCTTCAGAAAGTGACGAGAATGATCAAGTAAGTGTAGAGGGAAGTATTTTGAGGGAGATTAACAACAATGTGTCTTTTACTGTAATAATTTTTAAATTTAAATATGTCCTTTATATTTTGATCATACCTAGTATTTTTTCTGATGCTAAAGAATGTAGAAAAAAAGCAGCAGTACTTGTGTAGCGTGCAGTGATCTATTTGTCATTGCCTTACTGGTAGGCATTTGTGTTGTTTCTAACATTTCACTGTGTTGATGCTGAGATGAATATTCTTGAACATTCTGTTTACTGATGAGATAAATTCTTGCAGCATCTTATCAGATTGCCCTCCAGAAAATCTGTAAAAGTTTATTCTCCTATCCATGGCAAATAAAAACAATAATAATAATGATATTTACCATTTGTTAACAGTTTACTACATGCCACATCCTATTCTAAACATTTTATATGGATTAACTCATTTTTCGCAAGCACTAACCTTTTAAGAGATAAAAGCAGTTGATGTGCAATCTATAGGAATATGTATTTTCAGTACTTGGACTGACATCAAATATGATAATTAAAATTTTTTTCACTTTATTAGATGCATAATAACCTCTTATTGCTTCAAATTGTGTCGCTCTAGTACTATAGAGGTTGCAGTTTTCCTTTTATCTGCCAAAAAAGCAAACATTGTTTTCTACGTTAGAGAGAAATTTATTCTGAAAAATTTCCTAGAGCAAATTCTAAATTGTCAGTCAAAAATATAGTTTTTATTAATTTCCATAAGACATCTTTGAATACATGGCTGAACTCCAAAACTAATTTGAATTAATGCTCAGTGACATTAAATCCTAATAAAATGGACACTTTCCTCAGGAGTTAGTCTTCGTGATGTGACCCAACAAGATAGAGTCCTCCCAAACTTTGTCTTGTAACATTCCTTTAACGCTAAAGCATTTTTTCTAGTTTTACAAATAGTGTGCTTAATATTTCTACTTACCATTCTATTAATTCTATATTCAATGTTTATATGATTGAAATTTTAATGCGAGTTTCATTCAAAAAACCCATAAGCTGTATAGAAGGAATCAAGTGATGCATGACATAATCAGTCATGGGCACGCTTACATCAGACGAACAAATACAGGGCTTGTCTGTGATGTTGCATTCACCAGGCATGAGGTATGTGAAGTATTTATTTTTACAAATGCAAATAAATAAATGCCTTGTAAGTCGAACTAGGTTTATTAAGTGAAATTCCTCATTAAGTTCAATTCTTGTAACCTGATGGGTATATCTTAGGGCTTTGGTGAATTAGAAATAATTGGGACTACGGAGAGGAGCCGAAGTTTATTTCATGCTATGTTGCTCAGTTAAGCATTTTAATTGAGTTTCACCAGTGGAGGGTTTGGAGCCAAGAGTCCAGGCAAGTAGATTTCAGTATGAGGCCTGAGTGGGCTGCTGTTTAGGGAGGAGAGACCGGCAAGTGAAAGTACAGATGGTGAGAACAGAGACAGGAGGCTGGCGAGAGGCTCAAGCAGAAGACCGCAGTGTAATTCTGGGCCCCTGTGTCAAGGTGAGTCGGTATACTGATGGAAGTGCAGATTTGGGGGCTGTTTTATAGAAGACCTATCTGTGATTGAAGCTCAGCAATTTCCCATCAAGTCTACAAACAATTTCAGTAATAAGTCCCTCAGAAATCTTTCACATTAATATTTGAGAACCAGTGAACTAGTGATTTTTAGGGTTCCTCTTAGCTCTCCTACAGAGAAACAACAAGTACAATGACAATCATAGACACTTAGGTCTCTTTGTGTTGCATTTGCTAATAAATGAGATTGTTTTAGTGCTTTCTCCACAACTCACTTCAGGGGTTATTTTTGAAGAAGTTGGGACTATTATCTGGAAACTGAGTGGATATCAGGCATGGTCCCAATTGCTTTAATTTTTCTTTTTGATTAAACTTCTCTAAAGGGAAAGGAAGTTTCCCATAATCCTCTGTTCTGCTTCTGCCCTTGGAGAACTAGATGATATGCTTCTTGCTGAACCACTCATTGGCAGAGAGGTGGAAATGTTCACAATTGGCTGAGCTGAGTGGTTCAGAGGAGAGACTGGAAGTTGCTTATAGTCTAAAAGGTTTGTCATAGATTTTCCCTTTGCTGTATGGTCTCTCTAGTTTGTGTGTTATAAAGGCTTCCAGTTGTCATGGTTTCCTGATGGAATTAGGCCTTGGTGACCAGCAACCCCAGATTATAATCAAGGGTCCACTTGCTGGCTTTCTTCATCTACCAGGTTTGCTTGCCCTCTCCTGTGAGAGCATCTTCTGATCCATCCTAGCTAAGGCAAGGACTGCATTTATGTTCTGCTATGTGCCACCCACAGCAATACGAACAGCTGCACACTGTCCACTGAGAGGTGAAAGCCAAATGTCACTACAAGATGAAAGTGTGTTGATGCACATCACTTTGGAAATGATCAAGAGTGCAGTGTCTGAGCCTTTTCAGAGCAAGGCCAGCCTAAAGTGAGCCACCGAGTTCCTGGCACTGGTTTGCACTTTCCCAACGCTCACCAGCAGTTCTGTGCACTGTGTGTTCTCATTATCAGTCATCATCCTCCTTATCTGAAACAAACTGAAGCTTAGAGAGATTATGAAGTTTGTTTAATTTCACCCAGTTTGTAGTAGAGTTTAGAATTGAACCTCAGGGTCATGAGACTGAACTGTGAAATATAGCATAAAAAATCCATGCCATGTACATACAGTTTAGCATGTAAAGTGTGCACTACTCCCTGGGAGCAAACCATAGTACTATAGAAAGTTAACAGCATTCCCAGAAATCTCTCTGCTCACTCTTATTGCTGTTTGGAAACTTCAAGGCAATTTTTATGGTATTTATTCCGTTGTGAAGCTTACATTGTTAATTACCTCCCTTAACTGTCCTACTTAGCATATCATAACATGGGAAAATTACAAGGATCAGAAATTAGAGGCATGTTTTGTCTTCCAGGCAAGGCTTATTATCTCTGAAAAAGAAAGGTGTAGGGCCACGTGACTTTTCGATACCCCCAGCCGTCACAGTCCAGAGAAGGCAGTCATTACCTGCAGCGCGCAGCACTGATGGGAGGGCAGCCTTTGTTTGTTCTTTTCTTTGTTAATTCAGTAGTATTATTATATAACCCTTTGCCGATTTTGGTGACAGACTTCACTCACTCCTTTTAGCAAGTATTTTGTTCATTTATATAAGTCAGTAAATTGCCCTTACACCTTATTGATTAAAATGTCCTAGTTCTTGAACGACTCACAAGTATAATTTCTCCAAGACAGACTGTACTTTTCATTTTTTGAAATCCACTGTTGAAATCTGTGCATGATAAAGTGGAAGCAAGTGGTTATTAATTTTTATTGAAATCTTCTGAATAAGTGTTTTCTCTTCGTTGGTCTCAAATGCAGTCATATTCCTGAATCTAATTAGAGGCAGTTCATGTACAGTGGGCTTATTAAGATTCAAGGCATTTTTTTTTAACCTGTCTGATATCTCTTTTTAATTTCACTTAAATTTGAATTATTCTAAACGTGATCTAGGTATATTAAAGATCTTCAGTGATATTAATAATGGTAATGTTGATGAATTTATCCCATCTTATTCTTCCAAGCCCAATAATGTTGCTCCTGATTCTGGCATGGGAACGTATGGGTCTGTGGTTCCTCTCACTCTTGCAGCAGACATCAATAATTACTACCCTATTCCGGTGAGCCTAGGGGGAAGCCTCGGGGATTTCCTTCATTCTGTGCTTGAACCAGCCATTCCCTTTGGTCAGAGTTGAGCCACATTGACCTCCTGGTCCTGATGGGGCTCTTTTGGGTCTGGACTGACATCCTCTGCAAGACGTCTTAAGTATGTTTCATTCTTTACACATATTATCAAGTGGTTCTTTTTACATTTTTGGCTTGGGCTTCATTTGCTTCCATATTTGGTTAAAGATCTGCCTTTGTAGACCTTCTATTAACGTAGGTCCCATGTGTTCTGATCTCACATCTTGCAAGCTGCCTATGAAACTTGCATATCTACCAGTACGCAAGTACTACTAGCAAGCCTAGTAGGCCAACTACTAGGCTTATACCTTGGCCAGTGTTTGTCTATTCGTTTGGTGTTTCTGTTTGGAAGTGACTGCTTCCTTATTCAGTAAGTTAACTCTCAGAGTCTATGTCTGCTCATGAGTTAATGCTCTTCAGCAGTTGGGAATAGAGAATATCTCCACTTGAAACCCTTGGAAATGTGTATCATTGCCTGGCTCTGTTTCCGAGATCACCATATAAACTGTTAATAGACTGGATTTGCTATGGGTGGTAGCTGAACTATTCTGGGCAGAACACAGGGGAAAAAGAAAAAAACTGAGTAAAGGCTCTAGAAAGTGATCAAAAACAGAGATGCTAAATAGGAGTTTCAAAATTATAAGAAAGAGGTATAGTTTGAGTTTCCAGGTTTTACTTTGAGCTTTAGTCTTGAAGACAGGGGCTCATTAGAGACTAAAATGCTGTGAAGAAAAACATAAAAAACAAAACAAACATAAAACTGTAGTATTTGTGCCCTGATGAACCTGAGGACAGAGTTTGAGAGCATTCCGTGGTGGGTAAATAGGGAGGTCTCTCAGGAAGCAGAAAGTCAGAAGGTGCTGGATCGTGTGTATCACCCTGCCCACTCAGAAGGAATCTTCTGAGCGATTTAAGCAGGAGGCTGACTGCAAGTGGCCCAGCTAAAGTAGAAAACTAAGATTTGAGTTCCTGCCTGACACACAGAGTTTGCAGTTTGAATCTGGATGTATGTCACTTGTGAATCACTCTTCACTGAGATCTCAGCTATTTTCACTTATGTCTGTTACACACAATATAAATATGCTCTGTTCCCAATGTTCAGATGCCTGTCTGAGTTTTATACGCTTCTTTCACAGTTTTTGGGCTTAGAAAGGCAGACAAGAGGTCTGAAAAATTTATTACTCCTACTCTTTTTGCATAATTACTAATGTGTTATGAAGATTTCTCTCAGGCATGTGAGTGTCACAGGTTATCTTATGTTGTTTTGCTTGTTCTTTAGAGGGCATGGGAAGTCGCGTTGAATATTGTAAAACTTCTAAAGTATTCAACTATTTGAAAGTCTTGGAGAATATCTCAAATTAGTCCGAAACTGGAGGGAATTTCAGCCTTGAAGGAAGAGAATGTAGTGAATCTCATCCACATTCGTAGGGCTTTTCCTCTGGCATCCTTCCTAGCCTGTGGGGTGTACCAAATACTATGTATTCCTTTTCAGATAATGATGTATTTAGGCTATATAATTGCCAGTTAAACTTACTAAATCTAGACATTGATAGGAAACATTATTCTTTAATAGATATTTACTATAAGTTGTTATTTTCTTGAGATTTCATTATATAATATTTGATTCCCTACCATCTTGAAATTCCATGTATTTAAATTATTTTATAGATTTTAGAATACAAGGAAATCAAATGTGAGTGTGAGAGCCAGGGGAGATTAATCATATTGGTTTTGGTTTAGAATTTGGTTTTTGAAAATACACAACATTTGGTTTGTTTTTCCTATTTTAAGGGTTTGACCTCCATGTAAATGATTTTACTGCAGAAACTGATTGTAGTGTGGATTGTTTATGAGTATTGGCATAATAAATATTTAACATTTTCTAGAGAATACTTCATCAGACATGGAACTGGAGAAATCTTACATAAATAGGTGTGTGAAACAGCCAGAAAAAAAAAATATCAAGTCCTTTTAATAACCTTAAAAATTTTTATTTTCATTATTGATTTGTTTTCTGGCCTAAGTGTGTAATTAAAAAATTCAGGAGCTATATATTCATCTTTCTACACTTGTGGCATCTGGTGATGAGGGTGGTGAAAATGGAAATTAGAAAAGCTTAGGTTTATATTTCAACAAGAAGGATTCTCGAATCTTTGCAGATGTTAGTTCAATCTGTGACAGATCAGATGAAGTCTTTGCTTGACAGTGTGGGTGACTGTGATGATATAATAGTTATGATAAGGAAAGCATTCTGGAGTGTGCTTTGTGTTCAACGGTATGACAAGTGTCTCAAAGGAAGCATCCCGTTGATTACAGCTGCTTCTAACAGTGGAGTGATCAAGATCAAGGATGTTGATCTTAATGTTCATTTGAATTTGTGTGATCTTAGAGAAATGCCTTGCTCTTTCTGTGCCTCAGTTTCCCACCTGTAGTTGGAGATGATTCTCTTCATACATTGTACTTTCAAAAGTAAAGAATTGAAACAGAGCTGCCCTGGCTGTCACCTTGCATTACCCGTTGTGGTCATTAGCATCGCGGGGCCAAGCTCAGAGGCAGGTGTCTGTCTCTACTGTTCCTGACCTTAACCACCTCACTCTGTCCTTGCCTGATCCTGCAGCTGTCTGACCTGTGGTTGATGCTCAATAAATGAGCTCTGACACATGTTTTCTCTAGAGACTTTCAGATGATCTGATTCGTTTGACCACTTGTATTTAATGTATGGCTGAACACTGGGAGAAACTTCTCAGCTTTAGATTCTTAGAGATATATGATCATGTGAGTAAAATGTATATTGTTGTAGACACATAAATGCCTGCACTAGTAGCTCTTGTTTAAACCAGATTTTTTTTTTTGTCACAGGAACCATTGTTATTTGCCCTCTGTGAGGGCAGATAAGTGTCCACAGTTTTATATTGAAGCTCATTTTACTAGTGTTTTTCATATCTAATTAATTATTCAGCAACTACGTATGACATACCTTGTATATGTTGGGACTGTCCTAAGCATGAGGACGAATGAACACATCAGGTATAGTTTGTGCCTTTGAAACCATTATAGTATTGTGGTATGTATCATACCTTGACAAGATTTTACATTGAGAGGTCCCATAGGAAAAATGATGGTTGGCTAGCTTTTTCTGTAAAAGACCATATAGTGTTTCAAACTTGAGGGCCTCATGATGTTTGCTGCACCCACTCAACTTGGTCATCACCATGAGAGAACAGCCATGCTGTTTACAAATGAATGGGTGTCTTGAATTCCAATAAAACTTTATAAAAATGAAGAGGTAAGTGAATATGTCAAATGCAAACTTGGCCTAATATAGAATTGGATTTTAGAGAGTGAGGGAAGGTTTTCTGGAGGTTACTTCTTTGAAATGGTGATTTATGACATTGGTACAGAATTTAGAAGATATTGCAGTATTGTAAAAGTGAAGTGTCTTACATGCCTGTGTTTTCTCCCTTAGAGGAAGTCTGGGATTCTTTGTGTGTGGTTTGTTTATTTTATAAAGTACAGCTATAAATTTCAAGCAACTTTTTTGTTCTTGCTGTGTTGGGGCTTGATCCAAGCAAGCATCTTGCACAGTTCAAGCAAACACTCTAGCACTGAGCTACATCCTGTACCTTGAATGAACTTTTTTAAAAGGTCATTTTATCCAATAAGTTGAGCTAGCCAAACTTTGTATGCAGAAAAGTGGGCACCATGGTGGTCCAGAGAGTGGGTAAGGTTGTAGAGCCCGTGTGTGTTTTTGTTTTTCATCTGTAAGTGAGAGATAATCTTTCAGTCCTCACTATGGACAGAATTTATGAAGATCCTCATTTGCCACAGGAAAGAGACAAGCTACTTCCAGAGGCCAATGTAGTGAGAATCTCTAAGTGAAGGCCATACAGTTGTCTTTCCTTGAAGTAGGATATTTACCAAATATTTGACCATGAGCTTCTTCTTCCAATTTCTAGCTTCCTGAATTGTTTTCTGCTTATATCCCTTGTACTTCCAAACAACCTTTAATTATTCCCCACCCTCTTTGAATCAATTTTAAACTTTCACATTGATAATTATTTTTCTTTTTGGAAGGATATGTTAGCCTCTCATGTCTGTCTGCTGTAATATACTTTAAAACAATGTTGTACTGTGTCCTGCATAAATTTTTCCCTGTATGTTTCAGTTCTTCTGCTTCTTTTTCATGCCGTTTGTAGCCCTCCATGTTTGACATGTCAGCAGCCCTCTGTGTTGTTGCTTTGTGCAATACTGTATCCTGCCATCAGCGACAAAGTCGTTAGACTCCTAGTGTGTGCCAGGCACTGTTTCCCGCTTTGTGCTGGTCCTTTGAGACATCCTCTTGGGTGCATGTGCCTCATTAACACTGTTTTAGCTATTGTATTCTCTGTACCTGATATGGTCATTTTGATGGGTGCCTTTGTCTGTCCTCTGCCTTCTGATCTCTACTCAAGCTTTGTGTTTTAATGTAATTCCCCCACTCCTGCTTTTAGTGGAATCCTGTCTTGTGTTCCTTTGGTTATTAGGATCTCCCTTGAACCTGATTCTTACTAATCTTTTGTTCTTCAAGAATTCCTCTGCATTTCTCATCTACTTTGGGCACTGCTTTTATTTTTTCCCTGGTGCTAAAATGAATAATTTGTCAAACATCTTGGTCTAGTTTTAAGCGCTGTCTGTTTGTACTGTCATTTTGCTTAGCATTAAGTCTCACCTGTGGAGTGGGTGACACTTGATGTTCAGCAGATTTGTCTTGTGGAGTGATTTGTTTCTCCAACTATTGATGTGGCAGTGTCTCTGTGAGGCATGCCTTTCTTTGAGACTTTGGTGAGCTACAGAGATGATGCTTGGGTGATAGAAGGATCTGCAGAGATAAATTTTGAGGTGGCTATCCTCAGAGACAAAGGACGAAGTGCCTGAGAGGACAATGCCAGAGCCAGCAGGGGAGAGTGGTTTAGGCTGTTTCTCCATGTATAGCCATTTGGCTGGTTCTTGCTAATGGAACAAAATTCCCACTCTGATGGGATTTTTTTTGCCTCTGATGTTGTTTATTGGTCTAAGATGAGATGGAAAAGAGATTCACTAAAGTCTTTCATTTTGCTTTTCCAGAAACTTTTTAAGTTCGTGGTGGCTGATGTTGTCATTTAACAAGTAACAAAGTAAAAAGTCACCTGTTTATTAATAAAGGGATAGATGAAGACAGTCCACCAGGTCTTTAGCTTTATTCTCTGTCACAATCCATTTCCAGTTGCTGTAACAAAATTACTTGACACTAGATAATTTGTAAAAAATAATCCTCACGGTTCTGAAATTGGAAATTCTAAAAGGATGACACCAGCGTCTGGTCAGGACTTTCTTCAGCACGGGTTCCTGGCAGAAGGCACATGGGCAACTGGGGCATGGAAGAGAGGGCATGCCTAGCAGTCTCACTTTGTAACATACCGCTCTTGTGAGAATAAAACACTCCAACAAGAACAGCATTAATTTCTCTTGGCCCTAACTCCCATCAACCACAAAAAGGGAGTCATATTTCAGTGTAAGTTTCAGTGTGATAAACCACTTTGTGACCATACCGCACTCTGAAACCCATTTCTCATTATCAACTTCTGAAACTGTTGCCATGACTTTACCAAACAATATATCATATATTGCTCTTTTATGTCTTCTCTTTTCACTTTGGTTTGAACCAGTGGTTAAATTGTAGTGATGTCATATAACATTTCATGACAGGTTCTTGAAATAAAAATCATATCACCGGGATTATATTTGCATAGTGCATAAATTCTTTGAACCCCCCAGCCTGGCTGATATTAAGGGTGTATAATAGAATTAGAATATTTTCTTTTCTGCTTAAACATGGAGTGTCAGGCAGTCTGTTTCATACTAGTTCCTTTGTCTGTGTGTGCTTTTCTAAGTTCTCTATCCTCACAGTGGCCCTTTTCAAATGAATGACAATATTTTTTTCAAAACTTTCTTGGAGGAAAGTGAATACCATGCATCTTGCCATTCATCTTGCCCTGTGGAATAAATTCTCTTCTTGGGGATTATTTTGAACTTTCCTCTTCACATTATCCAGTTTTGAAAGCTTTCCTTGAGTTGAGCTTCTGTAGGTTACATGCATACAGATAAAGGCAAGGTATAGACTATTCTCTCCTTCTCCTCTCTGGTCAGGGAAACTCAAACTGTTGGAATAGAAGAGGTGCCTAACATGGATTCAAAGATTTGACATGTTTTTCTCTCATTACTGACATATTTTATGTGTAATATTAGCAGGCCAACAGAATTTACACCCTGAAATTATAATGCCCTGTAATAATGGAGACATTCACAGTGGAAGTCTGAAAATAAACAGGTGCTCTTTACCATGTCATTTTTTCTTTTCAAGAAAAAGTGTAAGATCTGGCTGTTATTGCTGTGGATGTTATTCATTGACAAGGATGAAATGTCTTTGTAAACATAAGTAGTGAACTATATACCTCCTAGACACCAAATTATTATTCTGCACAGAGAATGTTCAAAATGTCAGAGATGGTCATGGGAATTCCCCTGCAAAGATCACTTATTTACTCCTCACCAAGCCATTTCTTGGCATGCTAGTGTGACAGGTGAACCTGAGAAATTGAGTTAGTTAGGTCACTCCCAACTGCTGGTATAAAGACACTATGAGAAGTCTATTGCTAGCCAGTAAATCTCATTAAACTGAAATGTATTCTAAACTATTCAGCACTGTTAGATTGTTAGGTGCACGAATGAGTTGACTAAGACAGTGTCTATTCTTTGCAAATCTTCAACTGAATTCACTGGAAAGGATTTCCAAGGAGTAAGTTGAGGAGGCCTAACAAGTTCGGAAGTTGAAGGGGCTGGAGTGAGTGGCAGGGCCTTGTACAGGCACTGCGTCTGACACACCATGATGACTCTTGACTTCTCCACTGTCTTGGTGATGTGCATGCAGGTTCTTTGGGGTTTTGTGCATGGTTGTTTGTATCCTCCCAGGAAAGCCTCAGGGTTAGGTATTGTGTTTTACTAATATCTCTGCTTCCCTTCGTGTCAGAAGCTCTTTGTAGGTCTTCTCACACCAGTGCTGTGTTGGGCAATGTGGCTGAAGGTAAAAAGCCGACGTTTTCCATCTCTCTGTATTAGAAATGATCTACTCTGATGGTACAAGTAAATGTACAACATGATTTGCTGATCAGCTAAGCAATTAATGGCTCCAGAACAAGATATTTTCCTTCTCTCTCTTTGTATTTAAGGATGACCAATGGCTAACATTACTGTAATGTTATTACTGTACTGTGTGTAATTTTTTAATTGAAATCTTTATTGGTACATTACATATATACATCATGATTGCACTCAACAATGAGAATTTGTACCAGTATATGACACAATTTAATTTTCATTTTTTCCCATAGCCCTACCCAACGTACCACCTCCACTCCCTATATACATAAACTTTGTTTCCTTTTTTGTTATAACCTCATTATTTTTCCCCCTTCACCCTATTTCGCTTTGAGTATTTTCTATTTCACAATGTATAACATACAATTCTAGAACTCATTTACATCTTTATTTTCTCACACCAGAGAAAAGATGTGATATTTACCTATCTCTGACCTATTTATTTCACTAAGGAGGATATCCTCAAAGTATGTCCATTTAAGTATAAGTGATTCAGAGTTATCATTTTTATGGCAGAGTAGTACTCCATTCTGTAGAAGAACCAGAGCTTTCTTATCCAGTCTCCAGTGTGTAATTTTTTTATATGATGATGGGCTTTGAACTCAGATCTTTTGCACAGAGGTATGTTTCTGCTCTTTTTTATTTTGAGGATCCCACTAAGTTGCCAAGGGTAGATTCAAAATTGTAGTCCTCTTGCTTCAGCCTCCTAGATTATAGGCTAGCACTACTGTGCCAGCTTTGAATTTGTTTTTAAGTGCTTATTTTAGAAAAAGGGGATTCTTGGAGATTCACTTGAGGAAAATGGTGAAAATAGTATGTGTATCTATATTTAAATGACTTAAGACATTTACCTAATTTTCAGGAAATCTCTTTTAGAGTTACTCATTCATCTTGGAAGTAAGCAGAAACTCCTGTTTTGTGGACATGGACTAACATAAGAGAAGCTAGTTGGCACAAAGTTCTAGATAGTCCCTAGAAGAAAAACATTGTTCCCTCCTCTTGTGGGCTCAGCAGATCTGCAGAGATGTAGCACTGGCAGGCTGAAGAGAGGCCTAGGTTAGGGCTGGATGCCCACACTAGCTTGTTGAGGGAGGGCCAGCTAGGAAGAATATGCTATGCCACCCCCTGGCTGTGTTTACTGGGTTTACCATGAACTGGTGGCCTTGCATGAGCTCAGATTTCTTCCAGATCTTGTAAGTTTCTCACAAGTAATTTGAAAGATTATTAATTGTATTAAGATAATTAAAGAAAAAAGGAAATGGTTGAGTGGTGATAGATAACAAAATTCAACCTCTTGAAGATTTAGAATCCAAACACTGGAAAATAACCTGTAGAAGAAGAAAAGAGAAGCAGATCTCTGGTAATCAGGGAGGAACCAACAGACAGCATGAAGTTTTGCGCTGAGGGTTCTCCTTCTACACTGCAAGCAGTGTCAGAGATGGGTGCAAGCTCAGGTACCCACCATTTCACCATAAAATGCTTGATCAGGTTCCATTTAGGAAAGGAACTCAGACAACTAAAAACCTCGATTTCAAGACTCCCAGTGTTACTCTCCCACAGTAAGAAGGTGAGAATCCTACTGGAGACAGCTGTGACCAGCAGCAGGCTAGCAAGAGATCTCCTAAGGACTTTGAATTCAGGCTGCGAAGGACACTTGTGAAGACATGTGTGCTACCACCCATGGGGAGAAGCCAGACCTTGCCTGATTTGTGCTCAGAAATAGCTGAGTGTGAAGGTGCCTGCCCGCATTAATTACTGTGCCCTTTCCCTACTGTTTACATTCAGTAGAGAGCTGAGGTCTGATTGCTTTCCCTGTCTACCAGTGTGAGCAAGGACATGCTTCCATGTGCACACTGCCCTGGCCTGGGGTCTGTGCAGTGGGGCCACCTCACACATCATAAGCCTTATGACTACGGGTTGAAAACCAAGATGTTCTGGACTCTAAAAGAGAATCCTAGAAGGAAACCGCTCAATTCTTTCTCTGGATTTGGACTTTTTTCTTTCTTCTCCTTAGTCTTTTTTAAAAAAATTATTTTATCTACTTTTTATTCTCATTTCATTTCTTTTTTTTAAATCTTCTCATTTTTTTTGTTTTCTTTATCTATATTAATGTCCTCCTGTTCCACATTAGAATGCTTCATCTCACTTTTTTTTTTCCTTCTCCTCATCTTTAATTGTTTAGGTTTTCAAATTTTTCTTTTACCTTCTTCCATTCCCAATCCCCTATATCTTTAATATTATAACCATTAAACTTTCTTAATCTTTTGATAATTAACTGTCACTTCTGTTGAATTCTTTCCTATTATTAGTGGAAGTATACCTAGCAAACTTAGTAGGTATATCTTACAGATTACACTGTGGTAGCAGGTTTCTTTTCTGAGTTTAAGGGTAGTAGTGTATTACGGGTTCTGATGGTATGTCAGTGTCTAATTTGTCTTGCACAGTATTACTGTTGGCGATTTACTTGTTGTTTCCAGGGTCACAAAGTTGTTGCTGTTAATTTCCTCTGAATGCCAATGCCCAGATTACCTGTACATGACCTGACAGTTCCATGGTCCACCCCAGAGATCTAGGTGCTGATCCAGTTAGTTATATCATATCTCCTTCTCCCATATTTATAGAGGCAAGCTGGGCCCTTGGACAGAGCAGAGGACTGTAGTTAGTCCTGCCCTGCGTGCATCACTGAAAAGCAGGCTAAACTACAGAAATTTCTGTCTTTTTTGGTGTCAGGGACCACCTATCTAAGCACAAAACAGAACAAACAGTAGAAACAGAAGACTAGGGAACACAGTGCCTCCCAAACCTCTCCCACCAAAGCTAATCCATATAGCAGTGAGGGAAAGGAAAGCAAAAGCCACATGACCAGATTATTCAGAAGGATAACAGAGGGGATTAAAAAGCAGATCAAGAGGGGTTTGGCTAATCCAATACCTGAGGTAAGAAATGAAACGACCAGGAGCTTACAAAAGACAATAAAAAAAAGAAGCTCACTTGAATAAACAAAATGATATAAAGTGTGAACGACCAGTT
Source organism: Petromus typicus (assembly GCA_004026965.1). Lineage (NCBI taxonomy): Eukaryota > Metazoa > Chordata > Mammalia > Rodentia > Petromuridae > Petromus > Petromus typicus. The sequence goes on along the minus strand of PVIR01009242.1, from coordinate 19,883 downwards.
TAACAGAGAACTTGACTCCTTGAAGAGGTTCCAAACAAGCCTATGAATTTGAAATTTCTGTCAAAAGTACAAGCAGCAGAAGTGACTAGTGTAAAAATAGAATATTAAAATTAGAAGATAAAAATGCTTTCAAAGAGTAAGGAACCTTAAAAACAGCAAGAGAACATGAAAAATGGATTCAAGGGCCAGGGAGTTAGCTCAGTGGTTCCAGCGCCTGTCTTGCAAGTGCAAGGACCCGGGTTCGATCCCAGTTAACCACATAACAATACTGGGCGTGGAGACTTACCCCAGCAGCAACCAGTAGCACATACCACAGTGCCAGGCATGGTGGCTCACGCCTGTAATCCCAGCACTCGGGAGGCAGAGGCAGGAGGATTGCTGTGATGTGAGTAGGAGGCTGAGCTGAGGGCCAGCCTGAACCACAAAGCGAGACCCTGTCTCAAAAAAACCTAAAAAAAGAAAAATGGATTCAAAACTACTTGATGATAATGCAAAAAATTAATCTAAGATTAATTAGAATAAGTGAAAAATCAAAAGACCGCACAAAAAGCATAAAAAAATGGGCGCAGAAAACTTTCCAAGTAGTGGGAAAAAATTAAACATACGTGAGTTATTAAACATAAGTGAGTCATATAGACTCACTTATGACAGTCACATAGACTGTCATATATACATTAAATTAAACATAAGTGAGTCATATAGAATGTCAAATAACAAAAATCGAAAGAGAATCTCTCCATGTCACCTTATAACGAAAATACAAAAGTCTAACCCAGGAACACAATCTTAAAAGCTGTTAGAAAAAAAAAAAAAACAACCAGTCAGTTATAAATATAAACCTATTACAATTGCAACAGACTTCTGAAAACAAGTCTTTGAGTCCAAGAGACCTTGGGTAAGCCTTAAATGAAAACAACTTCCAAACCAAACTACTACATCCTGCAAAACTGTCTTTCAAAATTGGTGAAGAAATTCTTCACCAATAATTAGCATTATTGGAATAGCATTTTAAGAAATTCATGCACACCAAGCCAGCATTTCAAAAATTCTCAAGGACAATCTAGAAGCCAACAATACCAAAAGTTTAGTGAATTGATACACTAGGCAGAGCAAGCATTTAAAACAAAAGTGAAAAAATAATGAGATTATAACAAAAAAAGGAAACAAAGCTCATGGGTATAGGGAGCAGGGCTGGAAGGTTGGGTAGGGGGGTATGGGAAAAAATGAGAATTAAGTTATGTCATATTCTGGTACAAATTCTCATTATTGAGTGCAATCATGATGTGTATATGTAATGTACCAATAAAGATTTTTTAAAAAAGTTGGGTGAAGCAAAGAAAACAGTAAGAGGAAAATAATACAGTGACAAAATTGGGTATCTTAGGTAGAATATTGAGTCTAGACCCATATCCTTCACTGTGTACTAAACTGAAATGAAAATGGATCAAATATCACAAGAATAGAACAGATTTTATCTTTGCTGGAAAATGAAATTGGTAAAACTCGTGAAGACATTATGTAGGCAAGGATATTCTGAACAGAACCCCAGTAGTACAAGAAATAACAAGAATCAGTGGGATCATATCAAATTTAAAAAGGTGTTCTGCACAGCAAACAACCAACAGAGTGAAGAGACAGCCTGCAGAATTTGCCATCTCTTCCTCAGACCAAGAATATGTTAAAAACTAAAAAAAACAAAACAAAACAAAAACTAGACCCACTCCCCCTATAAAAGATTCATCAACCAATGGGCCAGTGAAATGAATAGATACTTCACAGAAGTACAAATGGCTGATAGATACGTGAAGAAGAAATATTCACCGTCCCTGGCCATTAAAGAATGAAAATTAGAGCATTGCTAAAATTCTGTCTTACTTGACAAAGAATGGCTATTATCAGGAAATCATTAATGATGCTGTGTATTTTATTTTAATACATTTTTAAATAATTATTCACCATGTAGTATGGCCATCCCTTTATATATCTCTATAAGATTAATATATTTTGCTTTTCTGTTCAAGAGCGTATAGATACTTTTTAGTATTCCTTTTGTTCTACCACTTGTTTTCCCGTTCTTTATGTTCAGCTTTGGAAATTTACATCCATTAATATATTTCAAAAGCTTATTCATTCATTTGAACCGTTTTACTGTAGTCCACTGGGTATGCTAGTCTTCCTGATCCTTAGTTTTGTTCCTTCTTCTTTTAAAAAAATCTTATTATTTCTACATGGTGTCTTCTTAAATCATTATTAAGAAGGCTTTATGTTGTCTCCTTGGAAGGAAGCTTAGACAGGTCACTGCAGAAAGATGGAGTTATAGCAGAATGGTTGCCTGTTGCCTGCTGGGATTAATATTAAATAATGGAAGAAGGTAACAAGATCAAAGATCCAGCAGGTCTGATGTGGTGGAATGATGTATGGGCATGTCAATAATTAAGTACTGTGTAATGCAAAGGCCAGTTTGGGCAAAAACTTCAAGTTTTTTTTTTTTTTTCCCCCTACAGAAATGCTTCTCTTTTTTGACCTATAAGTGTGTAAGATTCCTTGTGTTCATGTGAACCAATGTTATCGTGTGCCTGTTAGTAATTTCTCTTTCTCTTAAACCCACATCCAATCCACATGTAACCTTCTGCTTTATCACCAAACTATATCCAAGATCCTTTTTTTTTCTTTCTGTCTGTTATGGCTGCCTGGAGAGTCAGCAAACTTGTTTACTAAGCAAACCCTGGTAATGCAAATACAACTTCCTTGAAAGGCAGCCATGCCCATTTATTTACATATTACTTGTTGCCCACAGGTTTCAGCAGAGACACTAACCTTTTTATATATAAAAGTAGCTAGGCCTGGTCTGGTTTAACATGGTGTTCTCTTAACTGGCTTCACTCTCTATGAACAGTAGGCACAATTTCCAAAATCTGATTTTGATCTCATTTCCGTGCATAAAACTCTGAATGAATAAAGTATGCATATATATCTTTCACCAATGCACTCACCTTTCCGCGCTCATCTCTTGGCATCCCTTCTTAAGTGTCTGTGTGTTCCACTTCCTTCCCCCCTCAGAGGAGCCTTGGAACAGGCTGGCCTGTCTGCCACGCTCCCCTCAGAGCGTCATCCTATGTCTACTTCCTTTCTACCCTCAGGTCTGTGCATAGAGGTCCTCCTTGTCTCTCTAATTACTCCCATCATTTGTGTGTCCACATCTTTCTTCCCTGTCTCCCTCCCTAGGGTGCTCGTCTGTGTCTGCTAATGGACATGGCCACCACTTTAGAGATACACAGTGTTAAAGACTACCGAGTGTGGATTCTGCTCATTTCCCTTACAGGGAGTTTGTTTTCATTTTCTGTTGTGATAGCACATCTTACACTAGGTCATTTATAAAGAAAATACACTTGTTTCTTACTGTTCTGGGAGTTGGGAAGTTCAAGGTCAAGGGACAGCCTCTGCTAGTGAGGGCATTCTTGTTGAGTGGGAGCTATGCAGAGTCCTGAGGAAGCACAAGACCTCAGAAAGCAAGAGGGGCATATCCAGGAAATAGACTTAAAGTAGCTTTTAAGGAGACTCACTCTGGTGATAACCTGTTAATCCACTAATCCATGAGCAGGTTAATTCATTTAGTAACTAATCACTTCTTAAAGGTCCCACTTCGTCCCACCTCTTAATACCTCACAATAGGACTTAAACTTCAATGTGATTTTCCAAGGGGCTCTTGAAACCATAGCAGTGTTAAATGTTAGTATGTGTTTATGCAACCTTAATTTGTTTTCTTTATGTACAAATCAGTCATGCCCACTTCCTTCCACAATGTAAATTAAGGGGATTTTCTTCTTGGGCACGATGGGGCTAGTACACTCTTCCAGTAGGGGACAGGTAGCCATCATTTTGACAGGATGCTGCTCAGTATTTTTATGACCTTTTTAACACTGTTTCTGCTGTCCTGCTAATATTGCTAATGTTGTCCAGCATTGTGTTTTCCTCCTCCCTATCTTGCTGCTGGGAGAAAGCAGCATGGTGTTGGAGAGCAACCTTTGGGCATTTGTCCTTACTACAAAGGGTCTTACATTTCTCAGATGCTTTAAAAATATACGCACACATACACCAACATCCAGTGCATGTATACTGCTTTTCTTCTGTACCCATGATAAAAAGAATAAGGCAGTACCTCTGAAAAATCTTAATTCTTTGGCTTGGTGAAACTCATCTAGCAACCTCTCTTTCATTCAGCAGAGCTCCTAGTTTTCCCCAAGGCCTCAGATATGCTATACCTGTGTGCTTCCTGCAGTGAAATCTGTAAGCCAGACCTTCTTTCTCTTCCCACCCTTGTGGGGTTCAGGGCTGCAGAGCTACGCCTGTGCACTGAGGCTTATACCATCAATTTCATGGAAGCATGCATTACTTCTGCTTCCCCTTCACCCCAGCAGACATTTAGCTTCCCTCAGTCTGACTTTGTTCTTCTGTAAAATGGACTTCTGCTAGTGTTGACCTTTGTTGTAAGAATTAAATGAAGTAATGTTTAAGAGCATAGCTCAGTTTGTAGAATTTCAAGGTACCAAGGAATGTTCTCTAATGTTTGATTTGGTTTAAAATTGCAAGACTACAAGGCAATCCCAAGAATAATTACTTATAAAATGGGAATATTCTGTGGTGCAGTTTCTGAATAGCCCAAAAGCCAAACTGTCAGTTCTGTCATGGTTGGACATATTATTTTATTTTATTACGCTGTTAAACAGATGCTGTCTGCCTTGAGGGCTGCTTCAAGTCCTTAGAGAGAGGCTTGATGCTGTTCTAGATATACCACAAGTACAGTAAAAACAGCCTGGGCGTGGATCTTGACCTAGCCTAATTTCCTGTAAGAACTCAAGGATTATGTACTCTTGATCAGGAAACTTTGAAGTACTTTTCTTTTTTAGTCATCTCTTCTAATAAAATTTCACACCCCACCAACACTGTCTTTTTAGGTACCATATCAAGATGATTGTTCCTAGTTTGTCCGCTGCTTTATTTTTCCATACTTTAAAATGGAAAACAGTATTTTTAGATTAGAAATGGCAGTATGTGGTAGTTAGAAATCTTTTTTTTTTTTTAATAGTCAAGAAATACCAGTTGTGGGCCGGAGATTTAGCTCAGTGGTTCTGGTGCCTGCCTTGCAAGCACAGGGACCCAGGTACCATCCCCAGTAAACACATATAACAATGCGAGGTGTGGAGACTCATGCCCACCCGCAGTCAGAACCACATACTACAATGCTGGGCATGGTGGCTCACACCTAGAATCCCAGCACTCAGGAGGCAGAGGCAGGAAGATTGCTGTGATGTGAGTTTGAGGCTGAGCTCAGGGCCAGGGTGAACTACAAAGCGAGACCCTGTCTCAAAAAAAAAAAGGAAAGAAAAGAAATACTAGTTGTAATAATAGAAAGGTCATGGGATTTTGGGGCATTGAACACCAGGGTGGCCCTAGACAATTGACTTTAAAACTTCCCCTCTGTAAGACAGAACACTGAACTCAAATGAAATGAAATGTGAATTTGCTTAGTACAGGCAGCACATTTTAAGATGCTTACCTAAAGTGAGGTTTTTCTGGTTCTTCCTATTGTAAATTACTGTTCTCTTTTTGTAATTGTGAGTGACTCAAGTAGCAAGTCTCCACAATTAGAGTTTAAAAATACCTCCTCAAAGGCATTTAAAATGAACAGCAGGGAGCAGGGTACCGTGGGCATTTCTCTTTTTCATCATTTTTATGCTCACCGACGATTTTTATTCTGCTGATTGCCAGAGTGTCTGCTTGTTACATTTTCCTCTCCATTATATTTTCTGCATTAAATAATAGTTGCTAACATTTTCTGACTATTGTACTTTTCCTGGGTACTGTTAACCCTGATTAACTTGGGTATTTGAACTTTTTTAATCCTTACAACAAGCAGTGGTGATGGGCCTGTTAGTACTACTCATTTTGTATGTGAGAAAACTCATTTCAGCTGCCCCTTCTTTTGTCCCTAGGGTAGATCAGATCCTTCTCAACCTCTACTGGAGTGTAGGACCTCCACCCCAGGGACAGATTAATTGGTTGACTAATTTGTTTACTCATGAATAACCTAAAAATGGAGAGTGGTCAGGAGTGCTTCAGTTCTAGGCAAAAGGACTGAGTTCTTATCAAAGAACATAGAGGAAACTTTGAGCCTGAACATAGAGGAAAAATAATAATGTTGGTACCATGCTCCCACATTTTCTTCTCTGTCTGGCATTTTATTGTCCTTTCCTAGGCTTGGGCTTCCAGTTACCATGGTGGTATTGCTAGTCTTAGGCTGTTTGCATGCTGCAGGAGAAGTTTACCTGCTGGCATTGGTACCTTGAACTCTGAATGGAAACCTATTCTTACCATCAATATTCCACTTAATCTGTCTCTTCCTCTTTTTTTTTTTTTTTTTTAACTAGGGATCAAATTTGGGACCTTCTTGAGAGGCAGTCTCTGGAACCACAGAGCTGAATCCCAGGCCCTCCCTCCACTTCATCTCTTTTATGGGAAAATGCAATTAAAGTAGCTTCTTCATCGGAACCTGTTTTAAGCAAGCAGGCCTCTTATTTTATGACATTCATACTGAGACACATTGAGTTATATCTGTCTTTTCATTGACACCAACACTTTTATTTGAGGCCTGGTATTTCCTGGGTAATGTGACCAAGGTAGATTTATGGCTGCTATTTGCATACAGAACAGTGTGGCAGAAATTGAAGTATCACAGACACATACTAACTTTCGGCCTGCTACAGCCCACTGAGCATCTGCCTTCCTTACGTGCCTGTAATGAGAGGGAAATATATTTCCCTCTGAGTTTACAGCTAATTCCTTGTTTGTATTCTGCTATCGTCATTGCTGTTGAGAACTTGAAATGAGGTTTAAGAGCCTCTTCATATCTAACAGCAGGAGTTTATATGAGAGGTGGTAGTTATATGTAACAGAAAACATAGCTTTTGCTCCTCTACTTCCATTTCATCCTGCATTTAAAGAACCCTACTGCATTTAAATAAGGGTGTAATCCCTTTATTTTCCAGACAGAAGAGAATGAAGGCTACACAGCTGGGTGAAAATCTAGGTTTAAATATTTTGTGTCAAGCTTGTGTTTCCCTTCACAAATAATGATTGAATTCATAGATAATAAAGGAGTGAAAAAATTAAAAATTATAGATTAAAATTTTTCCCACCATCGTGTTGGCATGTCCTCCTCATGTTCCCTGGGTTTGGCAAACATCATGTCTAGACCTGTTGTTGCAGCCAAACAGAAGGGCTCTAGAAGGTTGTGCATGGTCTTTAAAAGTTTTGTCACAGTAGCTACACAAGAACTGAGTGTTGGGGCCGGGGAGTTAGCTCAGTGGTTCCGGCGCCTGTCTCGCAAGCGCAAGGACCCGGGTTCGATTCCCCGGTAACCACATAACAATACTGGGTGTGGAGACCCATGCCCAGCAGCAACCAGTACCACATACCACAGTGCCGGGCGTGGTGGCTCACGCCTGTAATCCCAGTACTCGGGAGGCAGAGGCAGGAGGATTGCTGTGATGTGAGTTTGAGGCTGAGCTCAGGGCCAGCCTGAACCACAAAGCGAGACCCTGTCTCAAAAAACCTAAAAAAAAAAAAAGAAAAAGAACTGAGTGTTGTAGGGGATCGCATGGATCCTGGCTCGTTCTCTGTTGTCACAGATAATATACATATGTTCTTTGAGTTGGGGTGGGATCACATCCTTATAAACCTATTGTTAAATTTAAATTAGAAATTGAAAATCACAGCTTAATATAGTCCACCCTAACCATGCTCAGAACACATATTAGCCTGTAGAACACATATTTGCCACAGACTCACCAAAAACAAGGTCTATTTTATAAAATATGTAATTTATTAACTACTGTACAGCAAGTGAAAAACAAAGTTTGCAGGGGTGGTTTCACACTATTGTGAAGGTGAGAAATTGCTTAGTAGGACCACTGTAACTCAGAGTCCATCTGTAGTTTATTTAGCCAGCATGCTATATAATGGGCATTGGATGATTTTCAGTTTTTACCTTCTATGATGAATGTCATACAGGCATCTTGGTTCTGTCTCTGATACCTGTTTTGTTTTGATGGACACCAAGAAGTGGACCTCCCAGCTGAGAGGACAGGGGTGGCAGTGCTGTTTTGTCATCCAAAAGACAGCTGTGTCTCTCTTTCATTTGGACGGGTAGTGAGAGCATATTCCACCTCGCTTTCACTGTGGCCAGTAGCAAACCTGCAGTGCTTTTCCCCTCTGCAGTTGCATCTTCCTATTGCCAGTGTCTTCTCCTGTTTGTTTTTCTGAGTCTTGATTTGAACGCACTGTGGCCCTATCTGATCCTCCCTTCTGATGCCTTCCAGAGTGAAGCCTATCTTGAGTGCAGTCGGCAGAGGAGAGACGGTGCAAAGCAGGAGATGCTGTTCACAGATTCTCCTTTGGGGGGCGCCTGGCTCAATGACATCGCTCCCTCCATTCCGTTTATCGATCCCCGTCCCCCGTCCCACGCCTGTAGTGCTATTTCCATAGTCTCTGCACCTCTAATTTTAAAACCATGGGGTGAAGAGTGATTTCTCAGTCGTGTCGTTTTTTTCTGCTTAGCTGTCTAATTTTGTCCTTTGAGTTTTCTTGCCTGCTTAGTCATTGTCTTTTTATCTCTTGGTACTCTTTGTCTTTCCCCTCATTTTTCATTCTTTTTCTTCTGCCTCTGCTCCTTCATTCCCATAGGCCCTTAAATCTTTATGTGTTACTTTCCTTTTAAGTTGTATTTTTTTCCCTTCCCCTCTTTGCTTAGAAATGCTTGCTCTGTCAAAGAAAACAGCAGGGGAGGAGGGCACGGGTCAGTGTGTGAATCCAGAGGACACCAATCCCGCCCACCACAGCTAGTCTTGAGAACCTGATACAGTTCTTAAGATGGCCACTTTGCCAGAATCCTTATGAAAGGACAAAAGACAGGAATCCATCCAGTTTTCAGTCTGTCTTTGTCTCCTTAGAGGAATTCCTGGCAAGCCACTTCCCCTGTTGAGGTTTCTGATGAGGAAGTTGTATCCCTGTGGACCTTTTCTGCCTTGGAATCCAATTGTATGAAAGACATGATCTGAGAGCTTCTCCACATAGGACCTCACCGTCTACTTCATAAAATGAATCAACACCCTTCTCCTCCTTCTTTGGGCATCAAAGTTCTGTGCTAGTCATGGTCTAATGAGGACACTGGAGAGAGCACCGTGTGGGATTTTAAGGAGCAGAAAATGACTCGCAAAGTTGTTAGCACTAATGGAAGGTGAAGGAGCTGGGAAGACAGCACAGATTGACAACAGCAGACGTCTTCTGTGAGCCAAAGTCCAGGCCAGCTGCCAGAGGCAGGAGTGATGGCGGGAGGGATGGAGGGAACCAGAAAGGAAGGAGGGAAGGAAGGATGCTGTGGACAGACCTAGAGTTTCAGGAGAGATGTAGTCACTGCTGAAAATGCTGACCCAGTCAGCAGGAGGGCATCAGAGTTTGGCATCTTCTTCCCACTGACCAGTCTCGGGGCAGAAGATGGTTGCAGAGAAGCAGAGGGAATGTTTCTGTGGACAACCCAGTAAATATTGGGGTAAACCTTACCTATTTTTACTTTGTTAAGTTAATCGTGGTCCAAACCACAAAATAGAAAATGCTAGAAATAATCATGTTTTAAATATTTTATTATAATATATCTTTATAATTATTGTTCTGTTATTTTTAATCTCTAATTTACAAATTAAACTTTATCTTAGGTACATCTAGGCAAACATAAAGTGATGCATAGGGTTTAATATTATTTGCAGTTTGAGGATGTTTATGGGAATCCTTGGTTTCCCTCTGGGGAAACCAGCTGGCACTGAGTTGGGTGAACTTTAAACTTCCTTCCTGTGCTTTTATCCCAGAGTTCACAGGTAACTTCAGAGATTCCCAACTTCTACAATGAAGATACTGTTCCAGGGTCTTAACAGTTGCTCTTCTTGGAATTAAAAGTTGCTTGTAACATTCTTGTATTTCTCAGGATAACACCTACTCATGTCTCTACCTCCCTGTCTCCCACAGCCTGGAGCGGTTTCATTTTTCCTTGTGTGTGCTATGCTGACATTTCATGCAAGTTCGGTTTCTGGCAGATTTTGGTCTTTTGAAGACAAGGACACTGTGTTACTCATCTTAACCTCAGTTTGTGTCACCACGAAGGGATTCTAAGAATGTGAGGCCAGAATACACACACCATCAGAGCTAGGCAATTGCTCGGTATCATTTGTCAGGGAACTTCCCTCTTTTCGTGTAGTCTGTGATGTTGGCACCTGACTTAACACACTCACAACACAGCAGACATGCATGACTGTCCCACCAAGCGACTTCTGCCCCCAATGATTGTCCCATGCTGACTGATGGGGAAGCCATGCGTATACTGCTGGGTGGGTTATAGAGTAGAGAAGCTCCCAGAATCTCAGTGGCCAGAATTCCACAGAGGTGCAGTTTCTTCTACCCGTTGGTTGTGGGTCACCTAGGATGTATCTGTTCTTCCTCTGGCTCCTACCCTCTTGGATATTGCCATTACCTTTGTCAAAAGAGTGAGCCTGGGTAGGCTGGGAGAAGTAATAATTTTGTGTCCACTTGGATGTGTCATGTCATGTATCCTCACAACTTTGTGGTTGGAGCTAGTTAAATGACCTCTGCTAATTTCAACTAAGGCAGAGCAAGATTGGGTCTATTGATGTTCACTCATGACAGATACAGAGATAATCAGATTTGTCTTTTCTTGATTGCTTAACCATTAGGGAACTATTTGACTTTAAATGATTATTTAACTTTTGAATAAGATGAATGTATTATCCTGCATAGTACGACACATGCTTAATTCATAGTAGATAAATGATTATTGTAAATATTAAGCAATTTATATTAGTTACGTTTACAACTACTTTATATCATCCATCTGCTGAAATCAATAGCAGATTTCATCTCATCTTTTTATACCTCTCTTGAAAATGCAAAAGTAAATTTAAGTTGTTCCTTTCTGGACTTAGCAGAAATTCTTAGTAAGTGGAGCTGATATAGTGAACTTTAGACGTATTTTCCAAGTTGTGGGTTGAGCACCAATATGTGATGATAATACAAGAAAATTACTTTGTGGCGTGATAGTTTGGAACTTCAGCACTGGCTTTGGAACTAAAATCATTGTCTTAGTTTTCAGTTTGAGAAAAATGGACTTTGAGCTGACTTTCATTTGAGCCACTGTAGGAGCAGTCAATATGTATTATATGTCTATGAAATGGGTCGCTAGATCAATTGCAATTAGTTTGCAGCAGATTGCATTAACATATCTAAAATTAATACTGGGAGTGTACTAATGAAAAGTAATTGACCAAGATCACATTGTGGCTGTTTTTAGTCTCTCTCAAATTTGCTTTTCAAACTATATTTTTTTTCTTTGGTTAATGGCTTTAAATTGGTTTGTCAACAGGCTTATCTATTGATTGTTCCCATTTGCTTTTAAAAAGTAGTCCCAGATAATGGCACATACATAACATTTAAAGTTTTCTTTCATTACAGTCTTTACTAAATACCTTAAACTTATATATTTTTTTCACTGTTGTGTGACAGGCTATTACGAGTATTAAAACTGTGTATGTATTCACTTATGAAATTTTGAGCTTTTCTAATATTTCAATAAGAAGTTAAGCATTTAAAAGTAAGACTGAAAAGAAACATATGGTAAATGATGTGTGCTTTTTCTGGCAGCTTGTTTTTATCCCAAAATTGTTTCCTTCTAAAGAATTGTTAACTAAGCTATTAGACACATTACCAATATTTAGATGGACCAAAAGAGGTATATTTAGCCTTGATCAGGTCAAGAGTTGAATTTTTTACAAATAGCATAAATCATCTGGGTTAGATTTTAAGGATTGACTCGTGTTTTTCTATTTTTAGAATTAGTTTTTGGGAATAAAGTGGTTTGCATTAGGGGACAAAAGTAAGAGTTTATTCACTTGGTCAACTGGTATTTTATATATGCCAGTTACCATTGTACTCTACACTCTGACATACTCTACTCACGAGTAAAGAGGTGGTTGTATGCTTCTAGCTGTAGAATTTTGAGCCTCTTTGAATTCTTCTTGTCAAAAAGAATATATTGTACTCTTTATTATATTTATTATTTATATTAATTATAATAATATATTATACATTAGTATTTTATAGCATGGAGATTCCAGAAGAAAACAACACTTTAAGGATAACTTGGAGGTTCAGAAACCTAATGTTTCAAGGTGTTGAACATTGAGACCTCAGTGCCAGGGGGGTCTGCTTGATACTGCCTTAAGCATCTCCCAAGGCATGACAGGCATTTCTAGAGCCTATGTCATGAACTTTTACATTCTGCCAGTCTTGAAATCCAGTCCTATGATTGATATTTATTTTTAATTTGCATTAATGACATAATCATCCAACTTTGTGCTTGGAGACAAGTATAGCTAAGTGTGTTCATTTTTCCTGTAATTTTTTTTTTCATGTAAAAATGGGGTGTATAGATTTGATAAGGAATGCTGTACTGTTGGGACAGGAATTTGTGAGTTTGTTATTCTGCATTCAGCTGTGTGTGTCTTAGGATCCATTTTAAACTGACTGGTAGTGCATATTGTTAAACCATTTCAACTTGACACCTAAGCAAGGAGCACTGTAATGCATTTGTTGCTGTGTAGGAACTAGTATGATGAATGGACTATCATGTTATTGGACTCAGCATTGGTACATGAAAGAGAATTTTATTAAACCCAAAATGACTGTATCTAGGTTCTGTCAGAAACTAAAGAAATGAACTAGTCTGCAGCCCAGTGACCTTGACAGTTAAAAACATTTTCCTGAAGCAGCTGTGGTGGCATCTTATTGTAATCTGTGGTGCTCAGTAAGCCAAGGCAGGAGGACCATGAGTTTGGGGCTAGGTTGGGTAATTTTTCAAGACCTTGCTTCAAAATTAAATTTAAAGGGCTGGGGATGTAACTCAGTAGTAGGGAGCTTGCTCCTGCCAGGAGTCCCTGGGTTCAATCCTCAGTACCAGAAAAGCAAAGGAGAGAAAAATTCACGAAGCACTTTGTAAGGATTCATGATGTACAAGCAGTTATTAAAGTAATAATACATGCATTGACTATTTGGGGTGAGGGGTGAGTGTAAGGGGCGGATAGGCTGTGGATGGGAAGTGGTAGTGAAGCTTTTAGAGCTTTCAGTGGTAGTAGACAACCCACTGCAGCACATATGCCATAGGTTCATCATTGTGGTAGGACTTTTAGTAGCTTGAAAATAACTTTTAATTTATAAATAGACTCACAGAAAGTTGCAAAAGAATCTTTCAGTGGTTGATATATCCTTTGCAAGCTTCCCCTTGTATCTTACATAATTGTACAATATCAAAAGAAGGAAACTAGCATGAGTTTGTTCCCATTATAGGTCACATTTTATCTTCATCATTTAAAAAAAAATCTGCATTTATTTGTATATGTTATGGTTTTGATATTTTTGATAAAAAATAATCGTGAAAAATTTCCATAGACACGTTTTTTCTTTTTCCTCTTTAAACTATGCTATTCATTTGTACTTGATGGTGCCTAAAAGACTGGCCATGCAAAGTAACTGTTATTTTCTTGTTATTAATTCTTGTTGTGCCTTTCTCCCCTAATTTTTCTAGGCAGTTCAGTGCTCCTCCAGAAGATGGCTCAACCTGCAGGAATACCAGAGCAAGAAACTGATGTCTGACAATGGAGTGAGAGTTCAAAGATTCTTTGTAGCAAGCACTGCCAATGAAGCTCTGGAGGCTGCCAAGAGATTAAGTAAGCTAATTCCTGACAGGTGAAAGAAATATACTTGCTTAGATAAGTGAATTCATAGGCAGTCATTTCCCATTACTGCACGTAGTTCCTTGGTTGGGGAGTATACCAGTAGGGACAGATGCAGGGGAGAACTTCGAATATGCAAAAAACCCAAGTAGGAAAGTTGATTTTCACCTGAAAAGCAGTATGTGGATGTCACTCCATGGTAATGTCTCCGAGTTTCCAGCCTCCATTCAACCGCTTCTCTTAGCTCTGTTCGCTAGCTGGGAGAAACAGAAGGGAAGGGTGTAGAGAATCCCCCTGGGACAGGTCAGGCATGATGGCTCGCATCCGCTCTCACGCCTCTCTGAAGCTGAAAGGAGTTCGTATGCCTGGAGGAGAGCACGAAGGACACGCATTTAAAATTCTAGATGATTCTGGTTTACTGGTTTGGGTTTTCCTCCCATTACCAGACCTGTGACTTTGTGTCAGGCTTTTTCCTTTCTTATCTGTGGACCAAAGTTAATAGCATTTCTGTCTTAGTGTGCTTGTGATTCTTTCAGGGAAACTATGTTGTGGCAGTAAAAATTATAAGTAATATTTCAGTAGAAATTATAATTCATACCCTAGATATGGACTGAGATGTTCAGAATGAAGCCTCGCTCCCTGTTTTCCTTTTTTTTTTGAGACAGGGTCTCACTTTGTGGTTCAGGCTGGCCCTGAGCTCAGCCTCAGACTCACATCACAACAATCCTCCTGCCTCTGCCTCCCAAGTGCTGGGATTACAGGCGTGAGCCACCACGCCCAGCATTGTGGTATGTGGTACTGATTGCTGCTGGGCGTGAGTCTCCACACCCAGTATGGTATGTGGTTACCGGGGATCGAACCCTGGTCCTTGTGCTTGCAAGACAGGTGCTGGAACCACTGAGCTAAATCCCCGGCCCTGCTCCCTGTTTTTCTTAATGTCAGCCTAGACCATCAGTGTCCAACAGAAATAGAATATGAGCCATACACATTTTACAAACATTTCTAGTAATCGTACTGAAGAGCAAAAAGAAATGGGAGAAAGTAACTTTAATAATACATTTTATCCGTTATCAGTAGGGTCTCATTTGGGTGGTTATCTTCACAAATCCTGCTAGTATTTTGCACCTGTAACACATCTGATTTCTTATACTCACATTGCAGGTACTTACGAGTCACCACAGCAAGTGAGTGCAGTACTGATGGTGTAGTTTAGGGCAACAGAAGGGTTTGTATATGCATCCTTTTTCTACAGCCTTAGAGAACAGTTGTTTCCTCTAAGAATGAAGAAGAGAAGATTTGTAGTTATTTGTGGTTTTCAGAGACTGAATTTAGAGATAGAGAACAACTCATATTTTTAAAAAATATTTGGGTTTCATTTTCAAAAACTATCAAAATGAGTTTTTATTTTGAAAAACTCCAGGGACATTGATAACCCCGGGGAAGTGATTGTGCCTGCAGGTCCAGTCCAGGGTAGTTATGGAATCTTTTTGGCTTTTACCCTGAGGATTTGGGCACTGGGAAACGAGAGCAGAGAAATGTAAAGTTCAAGTTGGTCTTTAATGCAATGAAGCATGGATATTCCAGGCCTAAGGGATCCTTTTAAGGGAATTCTAGCAGCCATCTGAATGCTCCTACAGCCCTACTGACTTAAGAACAGCACAGCTGAGATGATGTATCCTTTAGCTTCCATAGATCTGTAGACTTCCTGAACTAATGAGCTTGCTAGTCCTTGGTTTCTTTAAAAAAAGTTATTGCAGCATCACTTCATGGTTGGGGTTGGGTTCCATGCTTCTAAAATAGTTTTTACTGTGGAGGAATTAGCAGTGTGGCAGAATGAGGCAGGTGTGTGTGTGTGTGCGCATGCCTGTGTGTGTACACAGATGCACATTGACCTATGTATGTCTGTAATGTTCTTTCAGGAGTGTAATCATTGGGATTTTTTGTATGGTCCTACTTAGAATTAAATAAGAATTAAAAAAATATGCTAATCTGGACTCCTCGTGTGGTCAATGAATGGGTAATCTTTCCTGTATTCAGTAGTTGTTTTGTTATTAGACATTGTCCTTGGTTTCTGTTGAACAGTTTCGATCTGGGAGGAAATTTATAGCATTGGAAGAGGAGATGCTACCAATTGGAAGGGAAATGAGTTACTAGTAAATATGAAAGGGAAGTGTGTGCATCATTGTTCTTGTATTCCTTGGAGAGAGCACAAGAAGGAGCTGGCAGCATTCTACAGTGTTTATGTTCATGTCACTATAAGATTGACAAGAACCAAGAACACAAATGGAATTTTACCCAGTAGATTTAAGGTTCAGTAAAGCTCAGTGCCATATACATATCCGCTTGATTGTCCTAAAAATGTGATGTCTACCTCATAATTATGATACTTTACCTGGAGGAAATTATATAGGATATTAATGTCTTAAGAGGCAGTAAGTGTTATATAAGATGATACTGGTATTATCATCATCAGGAACTTGTATTTTCAGGTGGTTGATTACTTTCATGATTCAAATTCACAGACACATCTGAGATAGAATGTGATCAGTATTTTGTCAGTCATGTACTAAAACAGTCATATTTTAAAGGTTTTTAAGGGATTGAAATCTAATTTACCTGTTTTACTTTTTCATATCTTGATGTGCTTTGAAATAAAATGACATCTCAGGGGGCCGGGGATTTAGCTCAGTGGTTCCGGCGCCTGTCTTGCAAGTGCAAGGACCCGGGTTCGATCCCCGGTAACCACATACCTATACTGAGTGTGGAGACTCACACCCAGCAGCAACCAGTACCACATACCACAGTGCCGGGCGTGGTGGCTCACGCCTGTAATCCCAGCACTCGGGAGGCAGAGGCAGGAGGATTGCTGTGATGAGTTTGAGGCTGAGCTCAGGGCCAGCCTGAACCACAAAGTGAGACCCTGTCTCAAAAAACCTAACAAAATAAAAAAATAGAAAAAAAATAAAATGACATCTCAGAAAATATTCTGAAAGTGAATGTTGTTCGGCATCTTTATGACTTCCAGCCTAGTCTCCGTGTGGGTTATCACACAAGCCTCTCTTTGTTTCTGAACCCACAGTCCTGGTTGCATGTTGACTTTGTTACTGGCTGTCCCTGCCCAAATGGAATTTACCATCTTTTGGTTACCTAACCCTTCTGTTTGGTTTCTCCTTATCTGCTTACCCAGTAGAGATAGCTCCCAACTATCTCATAAGCTAGTATGCCTGTCATATTCAGTCAGTTGTCAAATCCTGTTGTTACCACCATGATATTGTTGCTTTACAGGCAGGGAAACAGGCAAGATAAGGTTAAAATACTTGGCAAATTTAAAGAGCTAATAATCAGCAAAGATGGGATTTGATCCTAGCCAGATTAGATTTAATTTCCTCCCCATCATTTTCCTCTTTGCTAACTTGATGATGATATTCTTGGGAGATTGTTTTGTGTAGGTCAGCATTTTTAAGACACAAAATGCATATTAATAAAATTAGAAGATTCGATTAAAACTAGATGTGCCAGATTCATTGGTGCAGTTTATAGAAACTGTAATTTGCAGATATTTTCTTAATGATTCATTGTGTTGGATCTCTTTTGGCAGTAGACCCCTTTGCTGTGTGGTTATCAAAAGCTTGTTAATTTGAACATTTTTTTAAAAAATGGGTTGTACAAGCAAGGTTTTGTTTCTGAAAAACAACTCATAATAGAGTAAATTTGATTTGGTGAGTGGAGATTTTAATATGTGGATTAAATTAATTTTTGCAGCAGTTTGTAAGGGCTACTTTCTGTTAGCAGGCTTTCAGAACTTTTTCCCATGCATGCAGTTATTTTAGGAGACTTATTAATAATGTACTTTTATGGATTAAAATTAATGAATGCAATCAGCAGATAATTACAGAATACCTACTGTGTGAATCACTAATCTTTATGATGCTTTTTCAGTTCTCTTTAATGATAAATGACAGTTGTGTCTTTCTATACCTCCCAAGGCCTGTCTTGAAAGAATATTTGCATATAAACACAGGAAACTTTCCTCACACTACTACCTTTCAGTTTTTGGAATCTTGACAACTTACTAATTATTTCCATCCTGTTGACAGGAGACGTTCGAGTTTGAGTAAGCAAGAAAAAATACATTTCAAAAATGCTACCATTTTATTTTTTCCCATCTAGGAAAGAAAATTGAAATGTGAATGGAGAAATTAATCTTCTGTAAGCTAAGGACACATACTCTAAAATGGAGATAATGAGCTTTTATTGAACTTGGCTAGCTTGACTTGCTTTCAGCTATAACATATTTCCATTTATCAATATGATAACTTATTCTTTTCATTTTTTTATAATCATGTCTTAAAATCTAGTGAATTACTTACACCAATAAGGAATTATACTTTACATAAAAAAGGAACTGCTGCCAGTTCAATAGTGACTGAAATCAACTGTTAATCCTGAAGGCAGTTAAGTACATTGCCAGCCTCCTTGAGGTCATGTGGTGATCCGATCATATGACATTATGTATTTAGGCTCTTGCAAAAAGATCTTACATTGTGGGCTGGGGAGTTAGCTCAGTGGTTCCGGCGCCTGTCTTGCAAGCGCAAGGGCCTGGGTTCAATTCCCCGGTAACCACATAACAATACTGGGTGTGGAGACCCACACCCAGCAGCAACCAGTACCACATACCACAGTGCCAGGCGTGGTGGTTCACGCCTGTCATCCCAGCACTCGGGAGGCAGAGGCAGGAGGATTGTGATGTGAGTTTGAGGCTGAGCTCGGGGCCAGCCTAAACCACAAAAGCGAGACCCTGTCTCAAAAAAACCTAAAAAAAAAAAAAAAAAAAGATCTTACATTGTTTTGAGATGATGTCCTTTTTTGTTATACAATGACAAGCAAGGATAACTTTGGATTTCTGTGAAGTAAATCTTTTGCCAGCTGCCCATTATTTTTAATTAAGAGTCAGTAATACAGAGATGCTACTTGGCTAATGCCACATATGTTTCAGCAAAGGTTGATGCAAGGTCTGTTTCCTAGAATTGGCAATGGTGTTCTCACCAGACAGGCTCCTGTGGTGGGAGTGATTGTGTTCTGGCTGCTCTTTCATTTTCTGAGCCTGATTGTCTGGCCATTTTGGTGATAATATGAGCTTCCCAATAACTTCCTTGTGATTTAGTTCTTGCTTATTTTAGCTATATATAGTTAAACCTGTTGCTTGTTGCTGTGGACTCATCCAGATGGAGAGTACAGCTCTTACACAGATTCCATGATGGAGCACCTAGACTGTGTGTGTTATTGTTACTCAGAAGACTTTCATTTTCTAATATTTACTTGCAAATGCTCATTGAAGTAATACTGGACTTGAAGTTAATAGATTGCTCTAACTGTACTTATTAAGAGGACTTCATTATGAAAATGCTGCCTCTACTTTTGCAGTGAGATTCCTCTTTCATAAAATAGCCTTTTTTTTTTTTTTTTCTTGAGTCTGTATTTGTCACTGATCCCTGATCTTCTTAGAATTTCTAGGCTAGGACATACTTTACTGCTGTTCTGAAAAGAAGCAGCAGAAAGAGCTGCAGAGTAAGAGGCTACCTTCAGGCAGACTGTGGGCCTCAGGCTCAGAGGGTGGAGAAACTTCTTTTCATTTTCTTTAGAAACAAATGGGAACAGTGCTTTGAAAGTCAGTACCTCACTTTGCATTTTGCAATATACTAAAGCAAGGATTACTTCTCTTTGGATTACTGGAAGAGCATAATAGTGGGTTCCAAAAACATATCCTTTATTTTCTTACTATAAATTTTTACTTAGGCGTAATAGTAGCTGACTGTACCTCTCAGTACCTTTCCCTGAGGGATACAGGAAGTAATCTTAGTACCTATCCACTTGGTATTCCAGATAGCAAGTTATGTGGACATATGCAAAAGTGTCAAACTGGGATTAACACCCACATGATGCCATGTCTGCCAGGTTTTGTGAATGTTTTACCTGAGTATCACAGAGAGTATAATACACCCACAGCACTCTAAGATTTGTTTTTTTTTTTTT
>PVIR01009241.1:28511-53614 GCA_004026965.1 Petromus typicus | reverse complement strand
TTTTTTTTTTTTTTCTTTTAGGTTTTTGGAGACAGGGTCTCGCTTTGTGGTTCAGGCTGGCCCTGAGCTCAGCCTCAAACTCACATCACAATCCTCCTGCCTCTGCCTCCCGAGTGCTGGGATGACAGGCGTGAGCTACCACGCCCGGCACTGTGGTATGTGGTACTGGTTGCTGCTGGGGTGAGTCTCCACACCCAGTATTGCTATGTGGTTACCGGGGAATTGAACCCGGGTCTTTGCGCTTGCGAGACAGGCGCCGGAACCACTGAGCTAACTCCCCGACCCTATTTTTGTAAGTTTTCACTGTTAAAAGTATCATAAAACAAGAGTTAAAAACATGCTATCACTTATTCGGAAGCCTAATAATACATTCTTCTTGACCAAAGACTGAAGCATGTTTGTACTTCCTAGTGGAAACGGTAGGGTTTGTTTTTGTTTTTTATTTTTAATAAATGTTTCCTCCACTCACTGTGTTAAGTTGGGGTGTAAAGAAGGTCCTGGGACCCTCGCCAGCTCACGCGAGTCCCAAAGGTTTCAGTCAGAAGCTCATCCTACGCTCGGCGCGGACGGCTGAGAGAAGTTACAGTGACGCATAGCAGGGGCACACCGGCAGAGCCAGGAAAGGACAGCTTTCTCTTTGGAGAGCAAAGTCCTTACACTTTGCTACATCCTGTCAGGGTTTTTGCACCCCAAAAACATGGTGCTGAGCAAATGAAGCCAGGCAAAAAAAACCGCACACCATCTGATTCCATTTATATGAAACACGGGAAAACAAATGTCATTTTCGGTGACAGGAAGCCAGACAGGTGTTGCCGGGAGCTGGGGATGGAAGGAATCGACTGAGAAAAGGGGACGAGGGAGCTTTCTAGGCTGCTGTAAATATTCTGTCTTTTTTTTTTTTTTTTTTTTAGACAGGATCTTGCTTTCATAGTTCAGGCCGGCCCTGAGCTCAAACTTAAACTCATGGCAATCCTCCTGCCTCTGCCTCCTGATTACAGGTGCAAGTCACCACACGGCACTGTGGTGTGTGCACTAATTTAGGACCTTGCACCTGCAAGGCAGGCACTGAAACCACTGAGCTAAATCCCCAGCCCATATATATATATATATATTCCACTAAGTTTGATAAATTTTAGATGCACATCATGGTCACATTCATCCCTGGGAATTTGTACCTGTATGTGATATATCTTGCTTCTTGTTTAGAGTTCATTCATTTGAAGACTGCTGTTCTTCTTTGTCTTATCCTTTTTTTACTAATCTAATCAGTTTGTTTTTCTTTATCTCTTTTCCCATAGCTTCTAAACTGATGACCATCTTAGAGTTCCAGAGTAGTACCATCAGATCTCCAAATCCCTAGCTGTTTTTCTAATTGTCCATTTACGGCCCAGCCCCTTGGAGCCCTCCTGAAGCTCCCAAGTATCTTTTTGTCCATCAAAGCTGAAGTGTGTGTGTGTGTGTGTGTGTGTGTGTGTGTGTGTGTGTGTGTACGCCCGCACGTGCCCATGTGAGCTGTGTGTGTATTTTCCTCCCTGCTTGATGATGTTGCTGAATATTTTGCAAGTCTTAGGTATGAACGCTTACTTAGGAGAAGACAATAGACAGGCCTATTGAGGCGTGGATTCTGAGGACACTTAATGGAAGCTCCGCACATTGATTTTACGGGAAGAGGACTGTGTGCTGACAATGACAAGGGATCTAAATGGTTACAACACGCTGCTTTTGAAAACACTGAGTGCACTGTGGCCACTTGCAAAGATTGCTCCAGATCGGATCATTCGGCAAAGCTAAAGCAAAGGGGTAGAAGCATTTGCTTAAGAGAGTCAATTCTAAAGGTAACTAGGTAAATGCAAACCACGACATTTATCTACTTATCCTTGGGATCTAGAAACAACAGTTGTACCTATAGTGAAACAGACAGGGATAATCTAAAATCATTTTTCATCTTGAAGGGATGTGGCCGCTACAACATTGCGAAGCTCTTTTTTTTTTACTTTGTTTAAAATTAACCGTTTCTCTGTAACACTGAAATTAGATTAATATTAGGGAAGAGATCCTTCAGAAAAACTTCCAAACCATATGTTATGGGGCAGACCATTCAGCATAATCAATTTATGTAACTGGCTAGCACCATTGTTATTTCCCTTATTAAAGTCTGACAATTGTGTCTAGAAAATATATATGCCAATTCAGGTCAGACCAGTGACCCATCTACCTCTGTGATTTTTGTTTGTTTTTTTCTTCTTTCGTTTTCCCCTGTCTATAACCTACTTATGTGTCTGCTTAGCATAGTGGCTCATGCCTGTACTCTCAGGACTCAGGAGGCTGAGGCAGGAAGCTCACTGTGGGGATGAGGCCAGCCTGGCTTACATGGTGAGTTCAAGGCCAGCCTGTACTATAAATCAAGACTCTGTCTCAAAAAACAAAAACAAATCTACTTACATGTGGAATAGGCCAGGAAATCCTCCTCTCCTACACGTTCCCACTTTCTAGGAACTATCTAGGAACGATGTAATTTGATAATAACAATATGGTAAACACACACATATTAGCTACACATACATTCACAACAAAGACAACAACCATAAATATGATCATTAATACAACTGGCATAACTTAAAAGTACAGCTTATGAGGGCACTAGTCATATACCATGGAGATAAAGTTTAAACAACTGGTAGAATTCCAATTATGCGCATAAAGAAGGGCTTTGGGGTATGTTATCTAAGCCTGTTTCTAAGCTCTACTGCTTTATAGATATGTGTGGTCCACTAGCTGCACATAGTTATCGAATACTTTAAATATAATATGACTTTTTGCCTGAGTTAGTCTGTAAGTTTAAAATAGATTTTGCAGACCTGGTAATTTGAAAGAAATTAAAGCATTTTATTAATAGTTATTTATATTAGATCCATCTTGAAATGATAACATTTTTTATATACTGGGTTAAATCAAATATTTTAAAATTAATTGTATCTGCCTCTCATAATGTTTTTAGTGTGGCTTTAGAAAAATTTTAATTCCGGACACCATAAGCATTATAGTTCTATTGCACAGCATTGTTATACATTGTATTATATTTCAGTGGTTAAGAGCACAGGCTAGAGTTGGACAACCAACTATCTTCTGTGTTGATGTAGGGGAGTCATTCTAGTCTTCTTGGTGGGCTGCACATGGATTCAAAGAGGCGTGGTGTTCCCAAGTAAATTCATGTGTAATAGCGTAATATAAGTTATACAACTCTTCATTTAATAAAATCCTCAGTCTAGACTGTCTTTCGGAAAAAGTTATTTCTTCCAATTTGTATGAAAATTACTTTACTGAATACTGAATGATGTTCCCAAATTTTTGGATTTTGGAATTTGATAGACATAGTTTATTTCCATCTTCAACTGTACATCTCACTGATTATGTTTTTTTCTGAGACCTGTACTTCTAAACCTAACATCTGTGTTGTAATTCTAGCTTCACTTGGCAATTTTTCTATTTTTTTAACCATCTTACAGCTTTACAATCTTTTCTGCGTTATTTGAGATTCAACATTCAAGATTCTAATGAGAATTTGCACAAAGGACATTCCCTGGCTTGTTTATAGTTTTGAATGAGAAACATGAAGATGTTACTATTTTCCAGCTTTGCGTGGATGGTTTTATTTCTTTTTGCTCTTATTTTTGTTTTGTTCTGGCTAAGGTAATATATCAGGTCAACACCTTGTGGAAATAATCCAAGTGGGTTTCAAAGTCTTGTCCCTAAGCTAGAATCCTGGCTTGAAAACAGCCATAGGTGTGATTCTACATTACAACTCTGATACATGACCTCTCTCTTCATGGGTTAGTTATATCTTCCTGCTCTGTATCAAAACCAGCGTGATGCTATATTACCTAGTGACTCAGGAAGCTACATATGCCCTTCAAATTTCTTTTGTATACCTGTTTTCTAAATAATTTTGAAAAAATAAATTCCAGCACAGGTTCCATTTCTCTATCCAAAGAAATGATAATGAATTTAATTGGATAAGTACTTGCTAGATATTAGCATATACAAAGAGTTAGATGGGAATAAAAGCTCACATAATATCATCTCCCTTCCAGTCTAAAGAAGAGACAGCTGTGGAACAACTAACCTTGACATGCAGAATAAAATAGTTGCTAAATACATCAAAGTTTGGGAAAGAGAAATATGACTTCTAAGTGGGTCCACCAAGCAAGCTTCACAGAGTCTGAGCTCCAGACGCTGGAAGGGTGAGCAGGCTTTGGGTTACTACAGCTGACTGAGAAGAAAGTTCACACACAGAGTTGAGAACAACCAAACTCTTACAGAAATGGAGCCAGCACTCTGATCACACCACACCCTCAGGGGCTTCCTGTTAAATGAGATTATGAGTTACCTAATCACTTAGGCCAGTTGAGAGTCTTTTTATTACTTGCTTTCTAATTGATATGACATCTCAACACTCAACCCGTACCTGTTGTAACTGTCACCTAGCTCTCTCGATATAAACATCTCAGAAACACTTTGCATTAGTATAGGCTGTCCAAAAAGACATCAAGATGGGATTAAACCTCCAAGAAATGAATCAAGGAAAAAAATGGGGAAAACTGTGTGGCTGGGAAAACCATCAACTTAGTCTCTCCTTTGTGAAAAGAAAGGAGGAAAGAAGATTGTGTGGAAGTTTTCGCCTAAACACTTTGCAGAGCTGTTTTGTCAGTTATGAATTCTTCAATTGCTCTTTTTCACAGAAGTATCTTATTTCTCCATTGATTTTGAAAGATAGCTTTGCAGGGTACATCAATCTGGGTTGTAGGTTGTTTTATTTTGGGCTTGAAATACTTCACTCCAAGCTCTCCCTCCTTGAAGGTTTACGGTGAAAAGTCTGCTATGATATTGCTGGGCTTTCCTATAAAAAGTGCTTTGTTTCTTTTCTGTAACAGGTTTTCGTATTCTATTCTTGTGATAAATTTCTAGGATCTTGATTACAATATGCCTTGATGTAGACTTATTTTGATCATGGCTATTTGGAGTTCCATATATGCCATCTATTTGTATGTCTAACTCTTTTTTCACATTTAAGGCTGCTCAATATGCAGTCCCTAGGTACTGGACTAGGGTAATAACTGTGGCCTCAGACAATCACAGTCATACGAAACAGAGCCAGGTAACAACAGATCTGACATCCCGGCTAAAGCAGTACAATTAGCATTAACAATAGCACGAAGCACAGCCTGGCAACTGACAAATGGTAGTCCCTATTAGTTGGATGCCTTTAACCATATGAGCAAGCTCTGCTATTACATAAGAAAACCCATCACAAACCAGAAGCTTGTATGCAATAAGTTTCTCCTTAGCAGTGTGATTTTACCCTAGGGGGAGGGAGGTTTTAAGAAGGATGGAAACAAAACAAAGAGATAAATAAAGAGAAATATAACAGAAGCAAGACAGAAGGCCAAAGAATAAACATTTTAAGCACTAGGAAACAGGAGTTGAGGGCAGGAGAGAAAGAACGAAGGTGAAGCCAGAAGAATATTGCAACAAATCAGAAAGACGTTAGACACTATCCACTCACACAAAAATATCATAAAGTCAAAAGGGATAGTTGAGGAAATAGAGGAAAAATATGAATAGAATAGAACAAAAATAATGGTAAAAACCTACACAACAATAATAATAAAGCCAACCTGGT
The DNA here is from genome assembly GCA_004026965.1 of Petromus typicus. Taxonomy (NCBI): domain Eukaryota; kingdom Metazoa; phylum Chordata; class Mammalia; order Rodentia; family Petromuridae; genus Petromus; species Petromus typicus. The sequence continues at coordinate 47,934 of PVIR01009241.1, read as the reverse complement.
AATAATAATAAAGCTAACTTGGCAAAAAAAGAAAATGAATCAAGCAACCAAAGAAAAAGAAAATTGTTAAAGTCCCTCTAGTGTCTATAGCTTTGTGTTAGTGTCTGAGACAGAGCCACAAAATGTGATGGTAACCCTCCAACTCTGCAGTAAGATTGGCTTGTTTTTGTTTTCTGTGGTACTTGGGACTGAACTCAGGCCCTGACCCTTGCCGGACAGGCTTGGTCCTGCTGAGCTCCTCTCCTGGCCCTTACATCTGCAATGAGTTTAATGCTGAGTGTAGGAGTGGTTTTAGCTTCACAGTGTGGGGCCATGGTCATTAGTCAGCCAGCAACTTTCTTGAAGTCCCTTGGACGTTCACCCGCATCTCGCACTGTGACCACCTCCACTCCCAGAGGCTGAGACGGTGGCATACCAGAGGCCGATCAGTCCTCTGATCTGCCTAGAGGGGTTAGGTGAGGGTTAAAGAAAGAATGAGATTATAACAAAAAAGAAAGGAAACAAAGTTTATGTATATATGGAGTGGGGGTGGGAGGGTGGGTAGGGCTATGCGAAAAAATGAGAATTAAGTTGTGTCATATACTGGTACAAATTCTCATTGTTGAGTGCAATCATGAGGTGTATATGTAATGTACCAATAAAAAGAAAAAAGAAAGACAATGGAGATATAATTTCAAAGTACATGGGGGAGTTGGGAGGTCAGTGCCAGAGTGGGCAAAAATAAAGACCCCCTGAGCTAACTACTGTTTACTGGATGCACCTAATTACTGGAGGGAGTAACGTAGAAGGCAGCAGTAATCTCATGTTGATGAGGACCACGAAGGACAAAGCATTTTGACAGTAGTAGGTCAGGGGCACAGAGCAGTCTAGTAAGGAATTTGTCCTCCCCTCGGCTGCAACCTTCCTCCTTTTTTTACTACTACTCAGTTGTCATAGTGCCAGGATGTCTTTAGCTGACACGGTCCTGCCCCAGAGCAGCACGGTACCCTGGGACATTGAGACTAGTAGACCAGCTCTTGACAGTGGCCTCCTCGGATGGAGCCAGCCAAGGCTCCTGCAGACCTTGCATGGCCTCCTCTGTTCCACACCACGGATTAGTCTCACACAACAGCCACAGGATGGGGGAGGCATTGTCTGGCCTCTGACTGGAGCCGCTTGCCTAATTGTGCCATCGGTGACGGGGAGGTGGGTGTCCCGGCCTGCAGTGAGCCAGGCCCTTTGCCCACTCACACCTCCACAGCTTTGTGGGAGCAGCGTCCAGGGAGTCCTGGCCCTCAGCTCCCAGCAGAATCCCCGGGCTGCTGTCCAGCCACTGGCACCCGCGCTGACTGGCAGCCCGTCCTTCCTTTCACGCCAGGGCAGGGGTAGTGGGCGACCCTGGAGCTGTTCTGCCATCTTTCAAGCCAGAGCCTTGGGAAGTAAAATGACCACCCCGCCCGAGCCCACCGTGTCCATTGCCTGACTGTTTGACAGCTGTTCCTCGTCACTCTCCGAGTGCTGACTCTGAGGGTCATTTGGGAAACAGGATCTCATGTTCTCACTGCCACCTCCAATAACACTTTCCCGATCCAAGTACAAATTTTCAAAGTAGGTGTTTATTATCCTCTGGACTTCGTCTGGGTCAGTGGTAATTTCCCCCTTCTCATTCCTAATAGCATGGATGTGAGCCTTTTCCTTTGTTTGATAAGGTTGGCTAAGGGTCTGTCAATTTTGTTTATATTTTCAAAGAACCAACTCTTTGATTCATTAATTTTTTTGTATTGTTCTCTCAGTCTCTGTTGCATTAATTTCTGCTCTGATCCTTATAATTTCTTGCCTAGTGTGAGCTTTGGGTTTGTCTTTCTCCTCTTTTTCTAGCTGCTTGAGGTTCAGCATTAGGTTGTTTATTTGAGCTTACTCTGTTAAGGATGTAGGTGTTCACTGCTATGAATTTTCCTCGTAGAACTTCTTTCATTGTGTCCCATAAATTTCTAAATGTTGTATTGCGGTTATCATTTAGTTGTAAAAACTCTTCAGTTTCTTCTTTAATTTTTTCTGTGACCCATTGGTTGGTCAACAGAGTGTTGTTCAGTTTCCATGTGTTTGTGAGGATCCTAGACTTTCTTTTGCTATTCAGCTCCAATTTCAAGGCACTGTGGTCTGACAGTACACAGGGGCTAACTTGAATTCCTTTGCATTTACTTAAACCTGTTCTATGAACTAGCACATGGTCTATTTTGGAGAATGATTCATGAGCAGCTGAGAAGAATGTAAATTCTGACTTTGTGGGGTGAAATACTCTGTAGGCATCTATTAAGTCCAGATCCAATCTCCATTTTACAGCGAGCAGCTCTACCGCTGCACGCACCCATGGCCTGCACCTGCAGAAGATCCTGTTTCATAGCTCCAGGGTCCCTGCCATTCGCTCTGTTTCCTCCCTGAGCTGTTGATTCCCAGACTCTGGGCACTCTGCGCTAGGGAAACTATTGACAGTCACCACTCTGTCACTCTTCTCTGATCTTCCAGTTTCTATTAGTGACTGAGTTCCTGATAAAGTTAAAGGAGAACGACCATGATGAATGGGGGCTAGTCCTGTTCCTGTGCAGTACTGACCGAGGCACAGAACCAGCCCTCACTTACACACAGACACACACACACACGAATATCATGTATGCACGTGCATACACCAGCACTCACATGCCCGTGGAATTTAGTGTCAGATTTTATAGAGCGTATGAGGTTTTATCATTGCAATGCACAAATTAAAGTGAACAGTAGATTCTGATCCTCCAAAGTCTGCAGTCTCTTCACCATCAGAACTTTCACCACCTATGTAGTTCTGTTGTTTTGACTGACAGTTATTGTTATCTTGGGTTGTGGCATTTCTTGCCATTGGCGCCACTTAGCCTATTCCTACTAGTCAACTGAGGTCTTTTTCTACACAAAACCACTTTCTCACTCATAAGAGAAATTCTAGTTCCAGTGTAGGAATAACAAGTGTTTATGGGAGCCAGGGATTTAGCTCAGTGGTTCTGGCGCCTGTCTTGCAAGAGCAAGGACACGGGTTCAATCCCCGGTAACCACATACCATACTGGGTGTGGAGACTCAGGCCCAGCAGCAACCAGTAGCACATACCACAGTGCCGGGCGTGGTGGCTCACGCCTGTCATCCCATCACTCGGGAGGCAGAGGCAGGAGGATTGCTGTGATGTGAGTCTGAGGCTGAGCTCAGGGCTAGCCTGAACTACAAAGTGAGACCCTGTCTCAAAAAAAAAAAAAAAAACAAGTGTTCTACACCACTATAATGGTTTAGAAAGTTAGGTTTTATCTACAGGCAACTGGAGGTGTCTGGAGGGTTTGAACAGAAATGTGTCTTATTTTTGATGCGTGGGAAGGGTGGGTTACTTGAGGACAGGGTGGAGAATGAGTGGGGGTGAGGCTGGAAGTTCATTTGGGAGATGTGGAAGTAGTTCAGGTGAGAAAAATCATAGGAATCTAGGGCCGGGGAGTTAGCTCAGTGGTTCCGGCACCTGTCTTGCAAGCGCAAGGGCCCGGGTTCGATCCCCAGTAACCACATAACAATACTGGGTGTGGAGACTCACCCCAGCAGCAACCAGTACCACATACCACAGTGCCGGGCGTGGTGGCTCACGCCTGTCATCCCAGCACTCGGGAGGCAGAAGCAGGAGGGTTGATGAGTTTGAGGCTGAGCTCAGGGCCAGCCTGAACCACAAAGCGAGACCCTGTCTCAAAAAACCTAAATAAATAAATAAATAAATAAAAATCATAGGAATCTAAAGGATGATCATGACAGGAAAGGAACAGGAGGGTTACCAGGGACATTCTGTAGGTAGAAGTGACAGGATGTGGCAATACAGCTGAACACAAAAGAACCTTCCGTTTCCAGCCTCTGAAAAACCCAGTGAATTATATCTCCCATCACTGACAGAGCAGATACTGGAGAAGGAATAGATGCTAGAGAAGGTCCAGACTTTGGTTCTGATCGTGTGGAGTTTGAAGAGAAGTGCCCACTGCAAAGCAGCAGAGTGACAGTGGGGGATGGTTGGGAGCCCCAGAGACATTTCAGCGCAGCAGACACAAATTTCGAGTTCACCAGCTTATAGACAGAAATAGATGAGTCTATCTCCCTCTCAAAAAAAAGAAAATCCCAGTACACATACTAAGTAATAATAATCCCAATATAGATACTAAAGGAACCCATCAGGCCCAGGGGAAAGTCCTAAGGATTCCGATGCTTAGACACAAGCCAAGGAGAAGATCCAGCGAAAGGAAAGGTTGGACAGCCCGAGAAGCCAAGGGAAGAGGATGTATGAGAATGATCGGAGCTCATCTTCACAAACAGGACACCGACGTCAGGGAGCTCAGCTGTCTTGATAATGCACACGCATCCGTACGGCCTCGAACTCAAGGCTCCACCCCGCGGGCCTCAGTTTCTTCATCCTTAAGTCACTGAGAAAGGGAAGCAAAGAGAGACAAATTGGACGCAAAACTTGTGCAAGCCCCTGCACTTCTGCAGTTGTATTAATAGGGGAGAAAATCAGGGATAAACTCTGGGAGACCTTTCGTATGCTCTTCAGCTCTTTATTTCTTTACTCCCAACAGGGAGAACAGACACGCACTAAACATTTGCTGAATTGGACACAGGCGTACACAATCACTGCCAAGGCAAATTCGTAGGATGTCATTAAATGTCCATTAATGCACGAGGCAGGAGAGACACAGCTGAAGCCTGTTAGTAAATCATCACTGGTTGCCCAACATTCACCCTGACAAATTTACTTTTTTTTTTCCTCAGTGATTTGTATTTGGCTTGGCCCCAGCAAGAAAGAGAAGCCAACAACAGCTGTATCTATTAGCACTATTATGACATGAAAATATGACATCTAATTTAAAGATGGAATTGTTTAATATGTGGTTGCAGGGTGTTTGGCATGTCTGTAATTTGAACAGTAAAGTCATCAGAGATTAAGCCTTCCTTCCTTTGAGACAGAAAGAATGTTCAGCTTTAGTTTTACTGAGAAAGATAATTCTTCCAGTGTGTACTTTCGAAGAACTTCTGCCTTGCTGGAACACTCAACACAGAGCTGGACAGAAATGGATGGTTACCTGTTGGTAAAGGACGGCTCCAAGGAAGGGAAGATCTTTTCTTTGTTATTTCCATCTTTTTTTTTTTGAGACAGGGTCTCGCTTTTGTGGTTCAGGCTGGCCCTGAGCTCAGCCTCAAACTCACATCACAATCCTCCTGCCTCTGCCTCCCGAGTGCTGGGATTACAGGCGTGAGCCACCACGCCCGGCTGTTATTTCCATCTTTTTAAAAAAATTATCTTTATTGGTACATTACGAATACACACCATAATTGCATTCAACATTAAGAGTTTGTACCAGAATATGACATGACTTCTCATTTTTTCCCTTTCTCCCCCACTCTGCCTCCCCCCACCCCCTAAATACACAATCTTTATTTTCTTTTTTCTTTATTATTACCACATTTGTTTTCCCCTCGTTATTTACCCTTACACTCTCTCTGTTATGTCCATCTTTAATGACTTCCCCACTTTGTGCCTAGATCAGAGTCCATAAGTGTGGGAGATAGGCTTGGTTATTTTGGCCCTTTTGTTATTCCGTAGTTGAATTTCATCTCGGTATTCTACATACAGGTAAATCAAATCCTAATGCAAAATTCTATACGTACTTTGAGACACTATGGTAGTGGTTCAAAAAATTAAACATAGAATTACCATATATGATACAGCACACTTTGGGATTTATTCCCAAAAGAATCGACAGAGGGACTTAAACAGATATTTAAACCCTAAGGTTCATAGCAGCATTAGTCACAATAGTTAAAAAATGGAAGCAGCCCAGGGGCCACTGAGGTAGAAACAGATAAACAAAATGTGGATATCTGCATTCAGTGGAATAAGTACTATCTACCTTCACAAAGCAGTGAAGTTCTGATACACATTACAAGATATATGAACCTTGATCAAATTAAGTAAAATTAATCAGACACAAAAGGCCAAATATTGTATGATTTCACTTTTAAAAGTGAAACCCAGAGTAGTAAAATTCATGGTAACAGAAAGTACAATTGCGGTTACAAGAATCTAAAGCGAGAGTAAAATGAGGAGCTACTGATTAATGCACACTTCCAGTCTGCGTGGAGAAAAAGTTCTTGAGATCGATAATGGTGACGGCTGCACAGAACACAGACATATGCCTCATACCACTGACTTGTAGGCTTAAAACAATTAAAATAGTAAATCTTGTTTAAATTAACAACGATTCCCTTTTTAAACAACTTCTAGAGACTGTGTGTTACCTTAGACAGAAGCTGAGTTTGCAAAGAAAAAGTTGGAGGCACTGGTGACCTGGGGAAAGTCGTCCAGCTCTTGATGGCTGAGTTTCTTCTGGCAAAGGAGACACCGGATGCAGAAAAAGTAGTTCCAAGAGGGAGGTTCACAGCAATCGTGCCTAAATCAAAGAGGAAAGATTTCAAATAAGTAACCTAATGTCAAACTGCGGGAAACTAGGAAAAGAATAAATGAAGCCCAAAGCTACTAGAAGAAAGAAAATAAAGATCGGAGCTGAAATAAGTGAAATAAGAACTCAAGTAACAACAGAAATAATGAAGCTGAGTTTTTAAATTGATTTTTGGTATGTTTTATACAAACATTATGATCACATTCAACTCTGAGAATTTGTACATGACACATCTTGATTCTCATTTTTCCCCTTTCCCCTGCCTTTCTACAACCCCCACCCTTATATACATAAGCTTTATTTCCCTTTTTTACTATCAAATTATTTCTTTCTGAATTTTTTTTAAATCAACAAAATTTTAATTTTAAATTTAAATTTGGCTAGCCAATTAGAAAAGGAAGACTCGGATAAGATAAAAAATGAGATTACACTGAGACTATAAAAATGAAAGGGGTCATTACAGATATTATATATACAAAATGAAAGGCCGTGAAGTTGTAAATTCCTATGCACGTGTAACCTACCAAGCCTGAAGACTGAACAAACAAAAAATCCAAACAGGCTGGTAACAAGCAAGGGCAATGAATCAATAATGCAAAGTCTGCCATCAAAGAAAAGCCCAAGACCTCAGGGCTTCATTGATGAATTCTGTACGCCATTTCAAGGACTGTGGCCCCTCCTCAAACTCTCCCAGAAACACTGATGAGGAAGGAATCAACTGGAGCGATAGCACCACCCTGCATGGTGGTTCTGAGGTTTAGAGATGTGTGTGATCACCTGGCATACCCCCTGGCACTGCGTGGGTGCTCCCTAAGTGGTATTTGTATGAACAACAACAACAACAAAAGTGTATATTTCAATTCGGAGAGTGAAACATATGGAAAACAAATTCATCGTTCAAAATCTGAAATTATATTCGTGATTTAAGTCACTCATCCATGACTTTGTGAAAGAGAAATTGTTTACTAGCAATTCCAAATGACTCATTCCAAACTTTGGCTTCACTTTTATCTCCTCTTTCTAATGTGGACATACATCATAGCAGTAAAATTATTTGCCCCGTGCATGCCTAAGTCTCTGGACTCTGCAAGCTGAAGGATTATTTTGTTTTTCATTTCCCTTTGGGTTTCAGCTTACTAATATTTTCATTAAACATTTAATTATTTTGCCATTAAGTTACTCTTTCTCTGTCCAGTGCCCTATTCAAAGCCAAATGAGTGGAAAGACTTAATATAATTCTCACAGTTCAATATGGAGGGTTGGAATTAATCCCTAAATTACCTGCATGTAGACATAACGTTAGGAGGAAGCTCTGAAAAGGAAGCAGCTCCTTGTGTGCTGTTTTGTAAGGAAGAAGCCAGAAAACAGCTTCTGTTCAGAGGGGGGTCCCCCATCAATTAAGGTTAAAAGGATTTGTCCCTGTACGCCAGGTCTCTAATTGAAGACTTCAACTCCTGTAATCCAGAAGGATTGGGACCAGACACATCTAGATTATTGCCAAAGCCCACAGGTGACATGTAGGGGAAAACAATTAGTGCTCCAAAATCCTCAGATGGAAAAGAGGTATTAAATGAGACCTGAGGCAGGTCCCGCCCGAGCGGGGCTTGGTGACTCGTCAGCCACCACAAAGGAGGAGAAACTCATGTGTTTCCCTTTTCAGTTTACTCTCACTGAAGATCCAACACAGTTCTTCCCAGAGTCAATTAATTTGCTACTTTGGGGACATATAAGGTAATTAGACCTATATTTAGGACAGGGGACTGTCTTAATTCCACAACCTTTAAGGTCAGAGTAATAAAAGTAAAACAAATTACATAACGGGCTCAAATTTCATACTTTAAATTCTTCTAACACATAGAGGCTGTGTAAAGAATCTAAAATTCTTCCAAACCCATTAAACTTCAAGGACAATTCAAGCAGGAAGTGCTGCTGTGGAAAGAAGTTTCTAGACACTGGCTCAAACTTATAGTGGTGTTCGGCACAGGCCGTACGTAGAATCATGCAAAGAATCCACCTGAATTGACCTTTTAAGAACGTGACATAATCATCTATAGGCACATATTCCCTTTGATTAATGTTATCATTATATGTCCCTAACGTGTATCAATAAGCTTAATTAATTATTATTTTTTAAAGGCTGTGATGTAGGGGCCGGGGATATAGCTCAGTGGTTCCGGTGCCTGTCTTGCAAGCTCAAGGACCCGGGTTCGATCCCCGGTAACCACATACAACACTGGGCGTGGAGACTCACCCCAGCAGCAACCAGTACCACAGACCACAGTGCCAGGCGTGGTGGCTCACGCCTGTCATCCCAGCACTTGGGAGGCAGAGGCAGGAAGACTGCTGTGATGTGAGTTGGAGGCTGAGCTCAGGGTCAGCCTAAACTACAAAAGCGAGACCCTGTCTCAAAAAATAATAATAAAAAAAAAAACCCTAAAAAAAAAAAAAGACTGTGATGTAATTGGTCAGGGAATTTGAGTGTTTCCAAAATTCCTCAGGTTGACTCTAAAATACAACTAAGGATAAAACATTCCAGGAAAAATAAGCCAACAGAAAGAATACAATAGGCTATTCCATTCTGGGTGAGCTACATAATTGTGAAGGCAAACGACAAAGAGAAAATCTAGGGCTTCTTGTTTAAAAATTATGAAGAATTCAAGATGTTCACAAAAAATATTCACCTACACATGAAATCCCTGTGAAGAGCCCTGGATGACAGCGCAGGTGCACACCTGCGATGCCAGCCCTGTCTCCACCCTGCGCTGAGGAAAACCACCTCAGCTGAATTTCTAGAAAGCAGTTTCTTTGGAGCAGCTAGGAAATACATCGTGTTCTCTCAGGTGGTATTCTCTGGGCCCCCGGGACCCCCCAGCATGACTCACTCTGAGCAATATCATCATCTTTCTCAACACGACTTCCTGTGAAAGCTCCCTCACTCTGTCAAGACCAATAAAAGGCTGAAAGACAAAGCTAATGTGTACAGACACTTGGGACTTGCATTTCATGTTTGTCCATAACAGAAATGTCAGGAAAACCTGTGAAATATCACCTAGGAAGCTTCTGATGTAATATTTCACCTATGAAATATTTGCTTTGAAGGCTCTTTCATCTAGAAAACATAACAAGATAAGATAAAACTTTCCGTGTGCAAGACATGGGAAGCTGAGGCAGGAGAACTGCAAGTTCAAGGCCAGCCTGGGCAACTTACTGACTCAGTGAGATCCTCTCTCGGCATAAAATATAAAGGGCTGGGGACTCAGCCTACGTGGTATCGCGCCCACCTTGGGAGCACAAGGACCTCAGTTCAACCCGTAGTACCATAAAAATTAAAGTAAAAATTAAATAAATTAAAACTAGTGGAGATATAGCTCAGTGCAAATACCCTGGCTTCAATTTCCAGTACCACAAACACAAAACACTTTTGCCCAAAACAATTAATATCATGTAAAAACTCATTAATTGTTACCTCTGCCCCATATATGTATTATCATATCATAAATTTTATTAGTCAACACATATAGAAAGACTCGAACTTCCAAGTCTCTATTTATTAAACATATCATTTTACTTATAAATTGTTCCATCTATTAATTATTCCATTTATTTATCAAGATCTTCACATCTTACTACAATTTCAGGAAAATCCTGATAAAAATTGCGTACTAACTGCGAATTTTGTTAAACACGCCAGCCTCTGGGAAAAAGGAACCCCTCCAGTTTTCTTTTCCACGTTATACCATGTTCGGAGAGCCCCCTGGTGGTCAAAGTGAAACTCTAACGTCAGAAAATTTAAATCAATGAAGCTCCACAGATTTCAGAGATGAACGATTCTAGATAAGGCGCAGCTTCCACTCAACTTCCGAGACTACTTGTCCTCTTACAGGAACCATTAGACAAAGGTTCGGGATTAGTAAAAGAGAAATTGGTGACAAGAAGCTATGGAAAATAGAGTCTGACTTGGCAGAAGCATCCGAATCCTAGATTCATCTCAAACTTCCACTCACCTCAATACACACAATCATACACAAACACGTGTGAACGTGCACACACACAGACACACAGAGAGAGACAGAGACACACACACATCTCAGCTTCTTCCCTGCAGTCCCAGGACTGCTCTCCTCAATTTCATTCTGTGACACCTCACCATCCAAAAGCCATAGGTTAGAAAGAATCAGAAGCTGTTTGCGAGGCCCCCAAGTCGGCCCAGGATTCAGCCAAACTGATTAACACTGACTTCCAGCACCGGCTCTTCTGATGAAATGAGATATTTCATTGCTGAAGGGCTGGATCTAACTGTGTATAAGTAGTCTAAAGAGTTTGTGGCAGATGCAGGTGGATTCCCAGGCTCTTCCCTGCATAGATTCACTCGATAGCTCTAGCGTGGGGTCAGCTCTGAGTTAACAAGCACCTGCTGGACTCTGACTCCCCAGCTCACCGAGACAGCGGTGGGCGACAAACTCCTGAGCGTGGAGTGCGTATCGGTGTGTCAGACCTGAGGAGGAAGCACCCATGATTGCAAGGGAGCCCAGGGTCCTCGGGAGAAAGCCGCAGAAAGAGAAGTTGGCTCTGGCAAAATGTAACTTTTTCTTGTTTTAATAAGATTTTCCAGGGCCGGGGATTTAGCTCAGTGGTTCTGGCGCCTGCCTTGCAAGCACAGGGCCCAGGTTGGATTACCCGGTAACCACGTACAGTATTGGGCTTGGAGACTCACACCAACCAGCAATCAGTGCCACATACCACAGTGCCGGGCGTGGTGGCTCACGCTTGTAATCCCAGCACTCGGGAGGCAGAGGCAGGAGGATGGCTGAGTTCAAGGCTAGCCTGAACTGCAAAGCAAGACCTTGTCTCAAAAAATAACAAAAAAAGAAGTTTCCTCAGGACTGGCTTTGTCTCTTTGATGCAGAAATATTCTATTTCTTAACTCTTATCCATACCACGTTGTTCCTTTCCCCCACACTCCAGAAATCAGGCTGCTGCTATTGTAAGAAGTACCATGGTGTAATTGCACTTTTGTTGGTTAGCCAGGAAGACTAACCATAAGTGATCTTTTTTTTGAGACAGGGTCTTGTTTTGTAGTTCAGGCTGGCCCCGAGCTCAGCCTCCAACTCACATCACAGCGATCCTCCTGCCTCTGCCTCCCAGGTGCTGGGATTACAGGCGTGAGCCACCACACCCGGCACTGTGGTATGTGGTACTGGTTGCTGCTGGGGTGAGTCTCCACACCCAGTATTGTATGTGGTTACCGGGGGATCGAACCTGGGCCCTTGCGCTTGCAAGACAGGCGCCGGAACCACTGAGCTAAATCCCTGGCCCTCCATAAGTGATCATTTTTATAGGATCATGTTCTGATCTCCAGTGATTTCAAATAAGTTTTTGGAAAACAACACAATTATAAGTTAAAGACGAGCTGACTCATTTGATTTTTTAAAATAATTTTCTTTAAAACTTATAGGCATCTCAAAGAGTGGCTGAAATATTTTTATAAAGGATAAGTACCAATTAGGATAAGTACCAATTTAATTTGCACTCCAAAAATGGAACTGCTGTTTTATACAGTCCCTAGACTTGCTGAGTAGTTCTTATTTGCCATACCCATACATAGAAAGGCGACTGCATACATTAATGCATAATTAAAATGTTCACTGTACCCTATGATAATGTTGTATATATACACATATAATATATACTATATGAGTGTGTCCTATAATAAGCACATAGCACACGCACTTTCAGGATCTAGTACTTTGTACACATATAACCAGTTTGGAATCTGTGCCATGACTGTGGCCAGACACTACCTCTGAGACATTGCCAAGGAAGAGATTAGGAGGAGGTGGATATTCAACCCCTTTATTCACATCACTGTTCAAAACAATATTTTGTGTTTTTTTGTATTTTATGACTTTGTTTTCATTTGCATATCTCTTAGACATACTGCTGTAATGTATAGCAGGGCAAAACATCTGCAGTACTTTACAGTAAAATTAGCAAAAATTACAGATTGTATGAACAAGATGCAATGTACAAAAACACAATGAAGCTGTGTAAATAAGATGTACAGAACTGTACAAAAGAAGATGGGCCATACATCCAAGTGGCGGGGCGAAGTCTGAACAGCGTGCCTGCATCTTAAGTCTGAGTAATTGTCAAACAAGTAGATCATTACATGGAGAATATCTTTAATCTTGAATGTACATGGATTAAATGTCCCTGCTAGCTGAATGGATAAGAATCAATATCTTCTGACTGCAAGAAATTGACTTCAATGATAAAGATACACATAGACTAAAAATAAACAGTCGGAAGGAGACGTGGCAAGCAGGAATAGTGATAGTCACATCAAGTGAAACCAGATGTTAAGAAATCAAATACTATGCAAAGAAACCAAAGGTCACTAGATATCCCTAAGTGGACATACCCAGCAAGAACATATAACCACTGTGGACAATGAACCACCCAAATACTATAAAACAAATATTATTCTAAAGGGAGAGATAGAATCTGATAAATTAATAATTGAGTATTTCAACACTCAATGTTTTCACTGAGGCAGCATAATAAAAAACCTGGGGCCAGGGATTTAGCTCAGGGGTTCTGGTACCTGCTTTGCTAATGCAAGGGCCCTAGTTCTACTCCCTGTAACCACATACAGCAATGCCAGAGTGGCGACTCACACTCACCAGCAATCAGTACCACATACCACAGTGCTGGGCGTGGTGGCTCCCGCCTGTAACCCCAGCACTCAGGAGGCAGAGGCAGGAGGATTGCTGTGATGTGAGTTTGAGGCTGAGCTCAGGGCCAGCCTGAATTACAACGTGAGACCCTGTCCAAAAAAACAAAAAAAAAAACCTGAATAAAACTAAAGCATAAAAACAGACAACGTGCACTTACAGAACATCCAACAGCAGCAAAACACACATTCTTCTCACCAGCACACAGAACATTTTCCGGGATAGCCTGTATGACAAGTCTCATATAGTTTTAAATTTTTGAAAGTGTATCATCTATCTTCTCAGATCACCACATATTTATATTTTCCACATTCTTTGGTGGCATTAGGGATTGATCCAGGGGATTCTGCCTACACCCTCGGCCTTTTTAAAATTTTATTTTGAGATGTGTTTTGCTAAATTACCCACATTGGTCTTGAACTTACCAACCTCATAGCTCAGCCTCCTGACTGCTGGAATTACAGGCACACATACATCTATGCCTACTTGTGATTCTCAATTTTTAGTTGCATTCAAAACAATATTTTGAAAAGAATATCTGATATAAATTTTTAGACTTCTGAACTTAAGAGTTTCCTCCCCCTGTAGAAAACTCAAAAATGTAAATGCTAAATGGCTAGATGCTAGATTCTGAAAAACAAGTAAGGCCGTGCATGCTAAAGTGGGTCCAGTGAGAGCCTGGACCGAGTGAAAGCGATTCCCTCACCTGCCCTACAAGAACCGACCGGAAATCATCACATGTCCTAAGGGGCGGGGGGAGTGTCAGACTTCTCAAATCATTCCCCTGAAATACTGCTTTGCGCCCGGTGGAGCTCCGGCTCTGCGGGGAGCCCTCCCCTCGCCGGCCCGGGCGCTCTGTTGGCTGGACAGAGCGAGGCCGGACGTCCGCCGGGCCGGCAGCAGCGCCCCTCGCTCCCGGCCGCGCGCCCGTCACACCCCGCCCGTTTCCAACTGGGCTCCGCTCCGAGTGTTAAGGGCCCCCGGGAGGTTATTTTAACGTGGAATCTGTATATTCTTTCCCGCTTGGTCTTTTGACACATCCATTAACACCTAATAACTTTTCTTACTAGAAATACTGCAGCAATTGTTAAGGGAGGAAAAACAGACCTCCTGTAACTCCGCGCCGGGACCTCGTCTCCGGCCCGTCCACTCTTCTCAAAAGTCCCCCAAAGCGGCCTGGCGCAAGTTTGCGGGGACCGAGGATCACAAACGAAGCAAAACCCACCTTACTCCTCACGAACACGCCCCCGGCCTCGGGAACCAGTGAAAGCGAAAGGATTCCCTGGTGAGACGGGGAGGATAGCGCTTCAGAGCAGAAAGGGAGGCCTCTTCCCTCGGAAGTAACCCCGCCGGGAGCTGCAGCTCCGCGCGCCCCGAGGGGACCGGAGACCCGGCCGCGGAGCTGCAGCTCCACCTCGCGTGCGTGCGGAGGCGGCCTGTGGCTGCCGCGGCCTGTGGCTGCCGCGGGCTGTGGCCGCCGGCCTGGCCCTCGAGCGGGAGGCTGGGCCCGGGCACCCTCCGCACGGAACTCGACGCAGGGCCAGACCTGCCCATTCCTCATAAATGAAGGGTTCCACAGGATTTTCGGAAAAACCAGTAAGACTTACCATCGGTTACAAGTATTTTCCACCAAGTAGGTCTCTGTAGGTTATCAGACCAACCATTCGAATTTCTTCGGGTCCAAGTGCGCCAGAGTTCAAGTAACTAAAGTACTTTGAAATGACTGGAAATATCGATGCAAAGTTACCTGATTTAAGTGAGAATCTCTTGATTAACCAATCCCAGCCCCATTTCCTCAACAGATTCATCACAGTTATCCTAGGAATGCTGATAAGCCTAAATTACATGTCAGATGTTAATACACAGGGAAAATGCAAAGACTTTAGTGTAAAATAGCTAAGAGCACTCAAACTCCCCAGCTTCCTTCTTCAAGTCCTGTGTGACACTCTGCCAGTCAGAAAGGAAACAAATCCGGCTTATTCAAAGCCACCCAATGTCGAATTTTGCCAGATATAATGAAGAAATTACAGCCAATTCCCGCATACCCTTCATCTGTCAGAACCACAGCAGCGAATTCATCAAGCCAAGAAAACGTTAACAAAATTACACAGGCTGCAGCTTCCAGGAACAGTCTTTCCGTCCAAAACGCTTACAAATTCCAAGGCCAGAGAACAGTGTGACTAATTCTAGCTAAAATAAAAACCAGCTGCCCCAAGTGCTATAATAAGTATACATAAAAATTTTAAGAACGATGCTCTGTGATTTAAGTAGGGACAGAAAAAGGTACAGAGGGCCAGGGATATAGCTCAGTGGTTCGGGTGCCTGTCTTGCAAGCGCAAGGGCCTGGGATCCACCACCACCCCCCCAACCCCCCCACGCCCGGTATCCACATAACAATACTGGGCGTGGAGACTCACCCCAGCAGCAACCAGTACCACATTCCACAGTGCCGGGCGTGGTGGCTCACGCCTGTAATCCCAGCACTCAGGAGGCAGAGACAGGAGGATTGCTGTGATGTGAGTTTGAGGCTGAGCTCAGGGCCAGCCTGAACCAAAAAGCGAGACCGTCTCCAAAAAAAACCTTAAAAAGAAAAAAGAAAAAGGTACAGAGCAGAGAAGCAGCAAAGGGAGGTGACTCAGAATAATCCCTGCCTGCTTCTGACTCTCAAGGTCCTGCTCTAGCGACAGTTCTCAAATGCGTTCATCCGTCACGAAAATCCTTCAAAGGCAACAAGAACTCCTACTGAGACTCCACCGTAAAAATCATGTTGGTGGCATCTCCTGGTTCCTGAAAGAAAAGCACAAAAGTCCAGGAGAATAGGCTTATGAATTTCGGCAGTTTTATCTATTTCGTTGCCCTTTGTGCTTCTGACATTATGTTTCTTTTTTAAAGATGACAAGTAAATCTCAAGAACAGATGCTTTAGGGACTTCAACAGGAAGATGATAAAAAGACCACATTGTCTTAAAAAGCAAGTCCCTGGCGTGGCTTCTTTTTGTAACTGAACATTTATACAATTCCATCAAAACGACCATTGAGGAGAAGATGCTGGATTGAAGGACAACTGTATGACGACACCTAGCAAGACAACAATGTCCATCTAAAATAAATATGCAGGGCTCTTCCACCACCTGTGGGGAAACTCTGTCTGTTTTCTTTGAATATTTGCAAATTGAGGGCAGGTGACAAATGCTAAGGTGCTATGTGGACATTTGTATTTGTTTTTTCCCAGCAGTCCTGGGAAGTAAATTAAAATCACTAACCTCTCCCTTTCCTAGATGAGGAAATCAAGACCCAAGGAATTCAGAAAACCTAACTAGGACCACACTAGCCAAGATTGAAATGGGCAACTACAGCTTGTGTTTCAAAAACAAAATATATGACAACAATCACTGCCTACATGAATTGGACTTGAATTGGGAAGAAAAAAAATAAAGATCATTAGATGCTTTGGGCCAGAAAATGAGGCATTCATTGATAAAGTACTTCAGTCTTGTGTGTCTCTGGGAACAGACTAATTGTTTGAATTAAGCAGCACACCTGAAAGTTGAGAGATACCCATGAGCAGCCACGTGGTTTCCAGGAGCCGCTCAGCCCCTGGCTCCTAAGTGCAATGTGCACAAAGAGTCGTGTGTGTCTAGTAACCCAGGATGTATGTTCAACTTGCTGTGGGCAAGTCCTGCCTTGAGCTACTCCTTCCATACGCATTAGCACTTCACTTCATCTTCACTATAGACAAGAAACTGAAACTTCAATTTAATTTGCTTGAGTCAGACCATTAGGAAGTGCTGCCTTCAAGATTAGAAGATTAGACATCAGAGCCCAGGGCTCGTTTCACAGTGAAGAGCTTCTCTGCCTTGGCTGCATATTTGTGTCACCCGGATATCTTTTTTCCAACACTGGTGGTGATGATCACCAAACCCAAAAAATCAGAATTTATTGGAATAAAGTCTGAACATTTAAGTCTTGTCCAAGTACTATTACTGTGCAGCCAGGCCTGAAATCAAAACTATCCCAAACTACTCAAACACTCTGGAATAGATCTATTATCATAAAAATAGCCCCAGCAGGGCCAAGGATTTGGCTCAGTGTTTCCGGTGCCTGCCTTGCAAGTGCAATGGCCTGGGTTTGATCCTCAGGGACCACATACAACAATGCCAGGCATAGAGACTCACGCCCACCAGCAATTAGAACCACATAGCACAGCGCCAGGCATGGTGACTCACGCCTGTAAACCCAGCATTTTGGAAGCAGAGTCAGGAGGACTGCTGTGAGTTCAAGGCTAAACTCAGGGCCAGCCTGAACTACAAAGAGAGAACCTGTCTCAAAAAAAAAAAACAAAAAAGTGCCGGCAATGCTAATACAAAGGTTCACAGCCCCAGAGGGAGGGATTGCTCAGGCATCAGAAGCACCTGGCTGCGGTGGACTGAGAATCTGCATTTCTAACAAGTAAGCGAGTGACACTGCCTACACCAAGACGGGAGATCACATTTTGAAAACTACTTTGATTTGCAAAAATAAAATTATACGGGAAAAATACATAGCAGGTTCATATCATATGGGTGCCTATGTGTACCTCTCTTTGTATTTGTAGGACTTTGTGCATTCTTTCCTTTGATAAACATTAGTAAGTTTTCACAGTATCAGAACCATTATACTAAATCTAGGAGTTGAACATATATCCTGCACTGGAGGAGCTCAGAGCCTCGAGTCACATCTACTTGCTGTAACCAAGACCATACAGGTCTGCAAGACACAAAGAAAGGAGTGTTTAACGCTACAGGAAGCTACGGAGGTTTAGAACTCAAGGCTGCCTCCACGTTGGCGGTGACTTTTGAGCGGCATGCTTTAAGTGAACTTGGGGGTGCCTGGGCTGACAGGTGGGGAAGGGAATGTCCAGCTGTGATCTGACTGACACGTGTGACACATGTAGGGGGAGGCCGCAGTGAAAGCCGGGCCTAGCAGTGACCGCGGAGAATGGGGGGAGGGTCTTCCGGATTCACACTGCAGACACACGGGGTCCCGTCCTCCCTCGGGCGTTACCACCGCAGGAGTTTCCTTTTAGAGCGCCGACTAGGTAGTAGTCATGTGGAGACCAACGGGGACAAGACCTGACTCAAAAGACAAATCAGGAGTCAGCGTGAGGGGAGATCGGAGCGTGGACAAAGGCGGCAGCGCTGGGTGTGAAAGACCAGCGGACATCTTGGACTTCAGGGGGCAGAAGGGCTAGAAGGAGTCCCGTGTTCCTGGCTGGGGTGAAAACTGAACCAATCAGCATTTGGTAGGATACAAGGGATGGGAGATGAGTTTGGGGAGAAATGACAACAGCTAACACTTATGGGTAGGTTGTATCAGATATTATCATGACGTGTACATCCACTCTCACTTTTAGTCTATACAATGTGCTGAGCAGTAAATATAATTATTCTAGTATTACAGATGAGGAAACTGAAATTGAGAGAAGTAAACTAATTTGACCAGATAGAACCAGTGGTCCGGCTGAAATCCAGAGCCAGGTCCCCTCAGCTGCACTAGAGGTGACCGAGCTGTCCCTGCAGAGGGTCACACGGTAAGAATCTCAGCCATGTACGCCCTGTAAAGACCACTCTTTTCTCCCACTGTTCCAGCAAAGCCAGACACAAGTGGTGACAGAGGTGAATGCGGATCCATCTTCTAACAAAACCTTCTTAATGAACAGTGATGCTTGGCTTTCATACGATAATTGTATGTCATAAAACAGCATTCTGCTCTTGATTTTTCCAGCTGTTTTAAAAGGTAAGATTCCTTTCTAGCTCGCAGGCCATACCAACACAGGAGACATTTGACCTGTGACATTTGCTGAGTCATAGGTACCATACTGCTTCTGAGAAAAGTTGCTTTCTGTTTTGGAACGTGTTCAGAATACCCGTAGAGTGTCCAGGGAGACATATCTAGGTGTGATTGCAGAAGCACTTATGAAGTTTAGAAGGTGGATTTGAGCTAGAGACCTGAATTCAAGAATCATTCATGGGCCGGGGAGTTAGCTCAGTGGTTCCGGCGCCTGTCTCGCAAGCGCAAGGGCCCGGGTTCAATTCCCCGGTAACCACATAACAATACTGGGTGTGGAGACCCACACCCAGCAGCAACCAGTACCACATACCACAGTGCCGGGCGTGGTGGCTCACGCCTGTAATCCCAGCACTCGGGAGGCAGAGGCAGGAGGATTGT
>PVIR01009241.1:0-28411 GCA_004026965.1 Petromus typicus | reverse complement strand
GAATCATTCACATAAAAATGACTAAATATAGAAGTTAGAATGGAATCATGAGTGAGGTCAAAAATAAGAAGATCAGAATGATACTATCTTAGTCGCTTTTTTATTGCTGGGGCAAAATACCAACCCCACAAAAGGAGAGGGCTCTTTGGGCTCAGAGATTCAGTCACGGTCACCGGCTCTAAGGTAGAAATGGCCAGGAAGGGCGTGCGGAGGGCAGCTGTTCAACCACAGGGCCAAGGAGCAGGAGAGAGGAGCATGGGGAACAAGGATCCACCCTTCCCAGTCACATCCCCAGGGACAAGGAGGAGCAGGGTGAGTCGGTGAAGGTGAACGCAACTGAGAGGCCGACAGAGGCCCGGGAACCAGGTAGATCTCTGTGGATCTGGCAAGTAACAGGTCGGCAGTTACCTTTGCCAGGGCAGTTTCTGGGAAGTGGTGTAAGCAAAGCTTCACTGCACTGGCTTTTGAAGCAAGTGTAAGATGGAAAGGGAAGAGATTGTGAGAAGCTTGGCAGTGATTGAAAGAGATAAGCAAGAAAGTAGCGGAGCAGATACTTAACTCTCTGGCTCTCAGACAAAGGCAGCTCCTCTCTGCCATTCTCACCAACAGTCTGCTTCTCCTCAGTCAGGAGCACCGAGATCTTAGGCAACAGGGTACAGGTGAGTCTGCAGCATGTGGAGCCCCCGGGAAGTGACCTGGGATGCAACTTCCTCCCCTGTGAGCTGGACTCAGAGAGGCAGTGGGCGTTGGGAAGACTCGGCTTCTGCAGATGGTGGCTCCTAGGGACGGTCAGTCTCAACCCCGCGTGTGAGTGCACGAGCCTTCCCAGTTTTCAAGGGCTAGAGAGGAGCTCGTGGTAGAGCTGTGTCTTCCAGGATTTCTGAACCTAGCGAAGTGTAGCTGAAGCAGAGAACCGAGGGCCTCTCAGGAAGGACTGACCGCTGTCGACCCCTTTGTTTATACTTCCTGTAGGATCTGTGCCATTTAAAAACACAACAGCAACCAGGCTTGAGCCCAGAATGAGCTCCGGAGAAAAGCAGCACTTTACTTCAGGTGACCCAGCAGAGGTGCAAGTATAGAGAGGTGCATATAGAAAGAGGTGCGAGTCTAAACTGACTGGAACGAAAGCCCCGAAAGTTACAGAACCGCTCCCGGAGAAGTGGGTAAGTGCCCGAGTCACTGATAATAAAAGCACGAAGGACATGGTGAGGCAGCACCTTCTGTGAGACCAGCCAAGAGCTGACAGGGAGTGGAGATGTTGTCAAGGTCCTACCTGTGAGGTGGGAAGTTAAACGGACACGTTCCTGAACGTGTGCACGGTGATACATTTGCAAAGAGGTCAGGGTGATGCTATGTGGGTCTGGAACAGATCTAGCCTGTTCACCAAAGTCTCCTGTGTTCAAAGCTGGGACTAGACGATGACAGCATGGCAGGCGCGCTGCACTCAGCAGTGGGTTTATTCAGTGATAAGTTTTAGCTAAATGCCCTGGTGGCGAGTGAGACCTTGTCAGAAGAGATGGGTCCCTGAGGGCATGATGTCCATTTTTTTTTTTTAAGTGGAGGAGTATTGTGAATTGACCCTCAGGGCTTTCACACAGAGCTACATCTCTGACTACATTTTTTTTTTGAAATTTTGAGACAAGGTTTAGCTAAGATGCTAAATTGGCCAGGCTGGGCTTGAACTTGTGATCTTCCTGTCTAAGTTTCCCTGTGCTGGGGATACAGACATGTGTTGTACTTTGATAAGAGTCTGTGCCCAGCTCCCGCTTTCTCCTTGGGTTCCTGGCGGCCATAGACAGAGCCGATTTCCTTCACCATCTCTTCCCTGGAGCCAACCAACAAGGAACTGAAACTCTGAAACCATAAACTAAAATTACGTCTCCTTCCTTAAAAGGAAGATCTGGGGTATTTCATCCTCATGACAGGAAAGTGATTCATACAGAAAATTGGTACCAAAAGTGGAGTTGTTGTGACTACCCTTGATCGTGTGGTTCAGAAGTCTTTGGAACTCGTCTGTGGGAGGAACTTGGAAAATTTTGGAGAAGCTGGTTCCAGATGCCCAGAATGCTCTAAGCTGATTGGTGATTCTAGTCAGCACTTGGAAAGCCCAAATGTTGACAGGAATGTGGACAGTAAAAGCCAGCTCAAGAACTTTCAGTTGGGAACAGTGGGCATGTGAATACAGTCTGCGGAGAATTTGTCTATACTTTGTCCATGACCGGAGACTTGGTGGGAGACTGAGGTTAAGGTTGTGGACTAACTGATCTGGCAGAGAAATTTTGAAGGAAGCTTCACATTCAGTTTATGGCATGGGAACTGCTGGCTACTTTTAGCCAAATTTTTAATGAGAATTGTGAGAAAATGGCAGGGTAGAAATACTTATATGTTGGCCCAGAAAGAAACATGTAAAGTTGGGGCTCAAGGAAATATGGTTGCTACAGAGATTAGTACCATTTTAGAAATGTTTTGTAGCAGGAAAGAAAGATGCTTTGAGAGCATCTCAACATTTGCAGGCTTAAGGACATAGTGTCATCTTTTCTTGGGATAAGAGCTCCTGCCTCTGAAGTAATTGGTTCCCCAAGATTTATTTCACTATGCTCAGCCACCCCAGAGGCTGCTCCTGCTTGAGCTGACACCAGACCTTGGTGTTGTCCATGTGAAGCTAGTTTTTATCAGCAAGCAGAACCAACAGTGGTTGGGTCAGGGAGGCTTCTACACAGATTTCAAAGGAAATCCTAGGAGGCCAGGCAAGGAGCCCCTTGGAGAGCAATGTGTGAAGCTGTGAGAGTCAGGTCAATGTGCAGTGGAGACTGGAGACAGGTAGAGAGGTCAGAAACATGGAATGTCCGCTAGGGAAGGCTGCAGCCTGAGTGCAGCCAGCTGAAGAGAGAGGCTATGTGGTCTGCAACCAGCAAGGCCATCAAAGCGGTGCTTTCCAAGCCCTCTGGAGCTCACACGTCACTATCATATACCTTGAATGCTAGACATGGAGCTACATGGCTTAATGTTTGCCTTTCTGAGTTTCAGATTTACTTGGATCCAATTCTTTTCTATCCCTTTATTCCTTACTTTCAGATGAAAATGTTTGCTCTGCTCTACTCTAATTTGAAAGTCTGTCTTCCTTCCTTCCTGTCTTCCTTTTTCTTTCTTTCTTTCTTCATTCATGTATTTATTTTTTTTATTTTGGTAGGCACTCATAGCTAAGAATTTGACTTGAATTTCAGAGAAGACTTTGGGCTTGGATTTCTACAGTCGTAGACTTGTTAAGTCTTTGGTGATTCTTAGTGATGGACTAACTGGATTTTGCATGGGGAAATAGACATAAGCTTTTTAGAAGCTGGGCAGAATGTTATGACTTAGATCCAAAATATCTCCCAAATCTCTCCTGTTCTGAGGTGGGACTTTTGGAAGACAATTGGATTATGGGGGCCGTTATACTCATAGATGATTAATCTATTGATGACTTCACAGCTGAATTTGTTTTCAAGAGGTGGGGCCTAATCAAAAGACATGAGTCACTGGGCTTGTGACGTGGAAGGGTATATGGTCCCCAGCCTCTGTCTCTCTGTCTGTTTCTGACTGTCTCTCTCTCTGTGTCTGCGTGTTTCTTTCTCTCTCTCTCTCTCTCTCTCTCTCTCTCTTTCTCTCTCTCTCTTTCTCTCTCTCTCTGACTGTCTTGCTCTCTTTCTACTTCCTTGTGGCTACTAGTGGAGCAGCTTCCTTCTGCCATCCCAACACAAACTTCACCCAGGAGCCAATCAACTCTGGACTGAACCCTGTGAAAGCATGAGCCAAAATAAACCTCAGCTCCTTTAAATTGCAGGGTTGAATATTTTGTTCCAGTGACAGGAAAGTGACTGAAACAGTCAAGATATGTTAAGGCTGTCAGATAAGACCACACAAGGAAAGAAATAACACTTCTACAAATCTATGATCTCCAGCCTCCCTCTATTCTACATAAGTAAATAATTTTTCCCCAGCAGTCCTCACCAGCCAAGGAACACAGACAAGATGCACTATGCAGCAGGATTTGTAATGAGAAGGAGTTGAAATTGGCAATGAGGCAGAGTTAGGATATTGGATCTATGGCTATGAGGGTAGTATTTTTCAAATCCTGTGCTCATAGGTGGTTCACAAAACCAACTAGCGTGACAATTAGACATGACCTCTACTTTTAAAAACTTAAATATAATGTAACAGAAAACAGTTCCCAAGTTCTGGGATCACAGGCATGAGCCACCACACCCAGCAGGGTGGTTTGTGGTACCTAGGATCGAGCTAGGACTTTACACTTTCCAGGAAGATGCTGGAATCACTGAGCTAAATCTCTGCCCACCTTCATTTTTTTCTGAGTCATCTTTCCAGACTTGGCATCTACATTAGCCAGGATAGGCTAACTACTGCTGTAGTAACAAGTAAACCCTTAATGATTTGTAAACAGTGAAGGTTTACTTTTTCCTTTATGTACATCTGTTGTGGATTGGTGGAGAGCTCTGCTACATGTCTGCTTGATCTGTCACTCAGCCTGGTGGCTGCTAGTAGAGCCACCTGGTGGCCGAGTGATGCAATATTGTCCAGAGTGCTAACCGTTGAAGATGTGGGAAACAGTGCATGAGCTCTTGAAGCTAGAGCCATGTCTTTTCTGCTCAGTTTTCGTTGGACAAAGCAAGTTAAGGCCATGCCTAACTTGAAGAAAAATAGAGAGGTAAGTTCTCTCATGTTGCTAACAGAAAGTGCTATAGTTTGGGTGTTGACGTTTTCCCACAGAGAACCGTTTGTCAAAGCACTGTTGGGAGGTTTTGGAGCTTTCAGAAGGTAAGGCTTGGTGGGAGGTACTTAGATCTTGGGGACATGCCTTCAAAGGAGATGTGGGAGATCTTGGCCTTTTCTCTTTTGTTCTCTGGATTTTGATATGTGCAGTTTTGTTCCACCACATGGTCCTGCCATGAGGTACGAACTCAACACAGGCCCAAAGTAATGGAAGCTCTAAAATTGTGAGCCAAAATAAACCTTTTATACTAACGGTCTCCAGTGTTTGATTATAGAAATGTAAGTCTGAATAACATAGGGGGCAAAGCAGAATATTTTCCAGAACCTCTGGTGATAAAAACAAGCTCTTTTTCTGTATAGCCTTCATCAGGGATTTTCAAACTTTTGGAGCATATCTTCCTGTAAAAACTATCAGTCATGTTTAACTCAACATGTGTATAATAAATATATGTATTATATATTGTACATACATTGAGTTGTATTATATACTGAGTCATACATATATGGGATGTATATATATGTATGTGTATATATATATGTATATATATACACACATATATATATACATACATACATATTTCAGGTACTAAATGTGAACTACAAAGTGAGACCCCGTCTCAAAAAAAAACCAAAAGTGAAAGAGACAAAGAACATCCTGCACATGGATCCTTAGCACATCCATGTAGTGTATCATAAAAGAAGTTTCCACATAACCAGCTGCTAGTTGTGTAGTGTAACCGTGAACAGTAGTGAGAGGGGAAATAGAATTTTTGATATTAGCCTCAAGTGGGATTTACTTTGTACCTTTGAAAGATGAACTAAATAGTACAAGGAACTGAGCCCACTCACGGACTGGAAGAAATAATGAGCCAGAGGTAGTCGGAATGGCATTCAGGAGCTGCCTATATGGGTAGGCACGAAAATGAGAGCCAGTCTTGCCAGTGCAGATTATCCATGTGAGAATAAAATAAACACCAGTGGAAAGTCATGGTAGAATCCAATTTTGGAGAGACCTTCAAATTCTAGAGAAATGTTTAAAATACGGTTCATAAAGCCCTTCGCACAAGGTCTGCTCATCACTGAGGCTCAGCGGAATCCAGTAGCTGCTGCGGTTGCTGATGTTACTGATGCTGCATTAGGACCCAGGGGGTGTGTTTCAAAGATGTGCCATGAGAGACTAAACTAATCTGCCAGCTCTACACCAGACAGACTAAAGAGCAGACGAGCAACTATGAGAAAACTCTTAGGGAGTAGCCCAGGAGGGAAGAACTGAGAGAAGGGAAAAAAAACAAATTCTGCTGCAAATTGTTTGTCCTATCAGCCAGTTTTCTACAATACCTGAATTACAAACCTGTAAACAGAGTTGAATGGTTCTACAAGGTAGTAAAGGATTGTTCCACTTGGCTCTTAGGTGATTAATACTTTGTGCTTTTGGATACAGTGAAGTCAGGTAGCAGAGGGACCACTCCCCCAGCGTTTTACCTTGCTCCATTTAGATCCTGGAGCCCCCAGTATTACCCTCACAGATTCCATGGGGAGCATCTCCATCCCTCAGAAACCCTGTGGTTAGTCAGTTTTCCATCACAAAATACCTGAGATAATCAACATACACATAAAAGGTTGTTTTAGCTCATAGTTTTGGAGGTTCAGGCTACCGAACCGTGGGCTCTGTTGCCTTGCCTGAGGCCAGGCCCCATTGTGACAGACAGAGTACCTGCCAAAACGAAACCTCTTACCTCATGACTCAGGGAGCAAAGAGGGAAAGAAGAGCAGACCAGACACACACCTCCAGGGACCCAAAGGCCTCTCATCAGGCTCCACCCCCTAAGAGTGCCACCTCAAAGTCACCACCCAAGTGGTCCTGTCTTTAACACCTGGGCCTTCGGCGACCACCACACCCTGACTTTACAAACCTCACTCACTGCGTGCCACAGAATCTACCCAGCATACCAGCTGGGAATGATGCCTGCGACTTCAGAAGAGAAGACACCCATCTGACTCATGGTAGCTTGCCCTTCCTCTGTGAGACTGACTTCCTCTCAGAGAGACTTCTCTTAGAGAGACTTCCTCTCTCTTTCCCTTCCTCTATTAGACTGGTCCCATCCACTTCCACACCAGAGACCAGCATTCTTATATATCAGCTTGACTGGACACTTTAGCCATTGGCGCCCAGACTGGCCTTCTTTCAAAAGATTCTCAATTCGTTGGCCTCTACCAAGTAACTGCATTCCTGCTGGGTAGAGCGAGTAACTCACAGACGGTCCAGGTGTTCTTAATGCACTGTCCGGCAAAGGCAATGTGGGCAGCTTTTAAAGTATTTGTGTTTCAGTTTGCTGCTCTACCCATGGAAAAACAATCAGATTCACTTCACAGGGTAGATGCAAGTCTTAATTAGTATTTGCAAAACACTCTGACATCCTTTAGTGAAAAATGGAAAGCTATACTTAAGTGACATATACTTAGATGCACGTTTGTACCTATGATCATTAAGATAAAAAATCCAAACAGAAGCAATAATTTGCACATGTATAGTTGTTACCTTTTCAGTGATCAAATTCTTGACAAATACATATCAGTATCCTAACTTTTTGGTTCAGAAAACCAAATTGTTATAGCTAAAAATAAAGTCCATAAAATTACATCACCTTCTACTTCCCCAGCCAAGGACACAGCTCCCTCTTCTAGGAGACCAGCTAATCTGGGACCCAGTCCAGCTCACTAAAACACAGCAGGGAAAAAGCCCAGACCTCAAGAGGCAAATGACTCGCCCAAGGTCGATCTAAATTTAGCCCCAGAAACTTTTATCCAATTCTGTAGCTCTAATTTTTCATTCTCAAAATAGTTGAAACTGATACATCAAGTCGCCAAAAAGAATTTAAGAGACTGACGGTTTTTCAAGAACTTCCCTGTTTGCTTATTTGTTTGTTTTGCTTTGTTTTCCTAGTTAGAGTCTCAGACTTTCAAGAATCGAAATTATTCTCTGTGCCAGCCAAAAGGAGTACTCTTGAGATCTCCTGGTTAAGTGGTTATGGGAGCAGGGAGCCTCGCTCAGTTGTAGGTTACGTGCGTGCCATGCACACAGCCCTACGTTCAGTCCTCAGCACCAAACAAACGACAGAATTGGCTACAAGCTAGTGACTTCTCCTCTGAAATATTTTAAGTTTTGTAGTAATATCCTGTCTAGATCTGGGAAAGAACATTTCTAAGTACATGGCAGATTTCGCATATTTTCTCTGGAAGCCTTCCCTATACTGTTTCATAATAGGTGGCTGGCTACACAAACTCGTGACGGTTTCACAAGACACAATCCTCACAACACGTTCAGCTTCTGGGCCCCAGACCCTCCAGCGTGTGAACTAGTGGGGGACAAAGTAATCATCGTGTGAACCTCCACAGTAGTCCATTGAAATGCCCGGTTTACGTGCTGTCCTATCAGAAAGAGCTTTGCGACACAATGGCTGAAGGAGTGGATTTTAAATAGTCTCCCCACAACCGAGTAATGAATGAGGTGATGGATATACGGACTGCCTTGATTTGGTCTCTACCCAGTGTACCCATGCACTGAGATATCATATTGCACCTCATAGGCACACACTATTATGTGTCAATTAAAATTGTAAAATTTCAAAATGAGCCGTATGAGAGGTAAAGTTACTTTCAAAATGCATTTGCTGATCACAAATCAGTGTGGGGGTGAGGGATACAGCACAGAGGTGAGCCCTGCTGTCCACGAAGGCTCAGCTTCTACCACCAGCACCACTGGGAAAAAAGATGAAAGAACTGCAGTTTGCTCCAAAAATACCATATTTTATAGCCAGAAGCTACTTAGATACTGACAATCATTTTCCTTAAGGGTAATATCCATCCTCATAATAGCACAATTTATAAGCTCCCTGCGAGAACATTTCTAAAAAAGGAATAAAATATAAGAATATAAAGGGAAAGGGAAGAAAATTTTGATGATTTAAAAAAAGGAAACAAAGCTTATGTATATAGGGGATGGGGTGTAGGGAAATCAGGGGAATGGGAAAAATGAGAACCAAGATGTGTCATGTACTGGTACAAATTCTCAATGTCGATTATGATCATAACATGTATATAAAATATACCAATAAAATCAATTAAAAATACATTATAAGAATAGTGCTCTTATTTCAGTAGCTTTTAGTTTTACTACAAGTATAAAATCTATAGGTAATAAATGCATTTTTGTATGATAAATAATAATTGAGTAGTATCCTACTATTTCATTATTTATCTTTCAGTGTATTAGAATTCACCAGTCTCATATTTTTCAACAGGAATTTATAATGATTTTTTTTATTAGACAAGGAGATTCTAGATGGAAAAGCTAGCCAGACTCAGAAGGTAAAATATTGCAAGATTTCTCTCATATTCGCAATATAAAAAAAAATTAGAGGAGAAAAAAAGAGAACACAGAAGAACAAGAAGGACGTGTATAGCAGAAGGGGTAGGGAGGAAGAAAGAAAAAAGGCCATTCAGAGAGTAAAAGCATTTAGAATATGTTATATGTATGACAAATGTGCCAAAACAAAAATCCATTATTCTGCATAATTAATATGCATTGATAAAATAAAACAATTTTTAAAAGACAGAGACACTGGAAAAAAGAAGGGCAGGGCCAGCAAGATGCGAGGCAGGGCCACGGGGGTCGTAGCTCCTCACTGTAATTCTCTCTGATCCATCAGTCAAAGGACACAACCTAATAGAGAAGGTTTGATCATAGGCTCCTTGTGTGTGGAAACCAGGGAAAACAGGGAATTTCGCATGGAATATAAAAGGCCTTTTTGATTTAGAAAGCATGCAGACAGAACCAGAAAGAAGTCACCAGAAATGTTAGGAAGCCTGCAAGTACCAAAATAATTTTTATCTGCCGACTTTTGTAGCTGTTAATATTATACCAATTCTTGCCCAAACCCTAATATAAAGCAACAACCTGTCACAATAAACCTGAATTTATTTTCACTACCTTCATAGGTCCCTGACTTACAAACAAGTTCCATTTCGGGAGAAAGTGTGTCACTTGGACTCATTTGTAAGTCTGACAAAGCGAGTCTTTGTGCCTTCGACATTATACATAATGTAAAGCACACACAAAAATATCTAAATGCAAGATCCTTTCGTTTTTGTGAAAGTTCACAACTTGAAACTTCATCCTGAGTGAAAATCAAAGTCAGATTGACAGCCACCAGCTATATTCCATGAATAAAGGATAGACTGGGAAACAGCCCCTTTATTTGCCTATCAGCATTCTTCCTCGCTGCAAACACAGGTGACACTCCGGCAATATTTATCCCGACACCAATTTTCCTACATTTGTGTTCTATGGCTCCATGACAGAAAGCCAACAGTTTAGTGGTTTAAAGCAAACCCGTTTTCTCACACTTTTCCATGGAGCAGGAATCCTGGCACCGCTTGCCTGTCTCCTCTGCCCAGAGCCTTACGTAGCTCTCTCTCTGGGCAGAAGCTCAGTCGGGGAAGAATCTCTTCAGGACATTGCCCAAATTCATTCTCTTGTGACTTTTCTTTGTTTGGTCTTGCTTTGTGGTTCAGGCTGGCCCTGAGCTCAGCCTCCGACTCACATCCCAGCACTCCTCCTGCCTCTGCCTCCCGAGTGCTGGGATGACAGGCGTGAGCCACCACGCCCAGTACTGTGGTGTGTGGTACTGGTTGCTGCTGGGCATGAGTCTCCACGCCCAGTATTGTATGTGGTTACCGGGAATCGAACCCAGGTCCTTGCGTTTACAAGACAAGCACTGGAATCACTGAGATAACTCCCAGCCTCTTGTGACTTTTCACTGGGAGCAGGTGAGAGACCTCCCTGGAGTTCTAGGTGATGCCCACAGCATAATATGTGGGCATTTTCAGGTGGGCAGTTTACTCACCCAACAAGGAAAATCTCTAGCTCATTTGTCCAAGTGAAGAGTTTTGCAATGATCACAGTCACAGAAGAGGTTTCCCATCACCTCTACAGCATGGCACAGCCTAGTTTTGCAGTGGCCTTTCGCTACCTCCCTCTGTGTGTGTATATCGGATGGATGGATGGAAGCAAATTACAAACCCTATGTGAACTCAAAGAGGGGATTACATGGGGTGTGAACATGAGGAGGTGGGAGTCACTGGAGGTCAAAGGTCACTTCTTTCTGACACAATCCATATCATAGGAAATTCTTCCATTGTAAGAGTTCAGATAAAGGAGCCAGGGATTTAGCTCAGTGGTTCCAGCGCCTGTCTTACAAGTGCAAGGGCCCGGGTTCAATCCCTGGTAACCACATACAATACTGGGTGTGGAGACTCATGCCCAGCAGCAATCAGTACCACATACCACAGTGCCAGGCGTGGTGGCTCATGCCTGTAATCCCAGCACTCAGGAGGCAGAGGCAGGAGGATTGCTGTGATGTGAGCTGGAGGCTGAGCTCAGGGCCAGCCTGAACCACAAGGCGAGACCCTGTCTCAAAAAAAGAAGAGTTCAGATAAAGGCCTCAGACATCACTTATATTTCACGTGCTGTATACTATAGCACTCTAGGGAACAGCATATGGAGTTAGATACCTGGTATTTCAAACATCTGCCACTATATAACTACCTCAAAATGTAGTAGCTTAAAACTGTTGGGACCAGGACCCACCAAGACAATCTCTCAGGACACAACATGATCTTAAAGTCCAAGAGTTTCAGTACTCAGCTGAGGGCCATCTTTCCATGCGAAAGAAGACAAAGGGATAGACGGGGGCACCGTAGTTAAAGGGAAAATTGACAACCCCCTCACCTGTTATCAGGTGGTTTCTAGGCAGGGCCAATTAGGTCATTCTATTGTTAAATTGCAGAAGCCCATAGCAATGATTAGATCACTAGTTACCATAGAATAGTACATTCTAAAAACACACCATCTGTGGCCGTGCGCATCGGTTGGGTGGACAGTTCCCAAGGAAACAAGTTCCAGGTTGACAGGGAGATTACAGGATACAAGGTGGAGGCTTTTAACAAAAGGGCTGCTTTTATGTCAAGTTGGGTCTCACAAAAACAGACACCAATTTATCTTTTCATGAGTCTTCGAGTCAAGGTTTATCCAGAGCAGGGCAGGTGTAGCTTATCTCTTCTCTACCGGTCTCTGCTGGGGCCAGGATGCCCAAGATGGCGTCTTCACTCACACACTGGAGTTTAACTCAGGGTGATTCCAGTGGCTACAATCCAGCTGGATCAGCTGGGGTTGTGGGGGTTGTATTTGAGGCGCTCTGCTTCTTGTTGGCTGGATTCTCATTTCTTACAATTTCGGGATCTCTTCTTCACGTGACCTCTCCACATGATCTCTTCGGGGATCTTTCCGGCAGGGAACTTTATCACTTCACAGAGTCCAAACTCTTAGAAGAAAATAAAAGTAGATGTTTCTTAAGGACTGGGCTTGAAAAATTCCGAGAAATCAGTTCTGCCAGAGTCTACATGTCAAAAGGAGTCCTTCCTGTCTTCCTGACTCATGGGCCCCCACTGCAATGGTGCTTTCAAAAAGGAATTTTAGTAAGACTGTTTTTAGCAGTTTCCTATTTAAGATGACATTTGTACTTGGTCCTTGATAAGTATTCTTATCAGGATAAAGAATTTTCTTTCTTTTCTTTATATTTTTAATGGTGAATGCTTTCTCTACAAGTTTTGAGATGATCACGTGGATTTTTTTTTCTTTTGATGTATAACTTTGAAAGAATTCTGTTTGTGGATTTTCAAATATTAAATCACCATTGCTTATCTGGGTTGCTTACCTGCTTGTCCAGATGCCAAGTGGATTGCTAAGTGCTATCTTATACACTGCTGGATTCAATTTGCTAATATTTTATTTAGAGTTATTATATTTATATTCACAAGAGTAATGAGTCTGTAATTTTTCCTGGTTTTTGTCTTGAGGTTTATAGTGGGTTTATGGAACAAACTGTGCAGTATTCTTTCTCTATTATCTGAAATAATGATTACATTATTTTCCTGTTATTTAAAGCTTCCATGAAACTTTCCTGTAAGATAATGTTTTTTTCCTGCGGGAAGTTTTTCTGACAAATTAAAATTGTCTATATTTATATTGTACAACACGACATCTAATAGCTGCACACACTGTGGAATGGCTGAGTCAAGCTCGCACACCCATTATCTCATGCAGAGCTATGGTGTGAACGTGAATGTGCAAACAAAATCCATGTTTTGCAACTTAAACCCCCAGGTGACAGTACGAAGCGCTGCTATGTTAATCAGGGTTCTGTTGCTCTAACAGACACCTGAGATAATCTGCCTGCACAGGGCTGTTTGGCTCACGGTTTGGTGGTTCCAGCCCACGACTGATTGGCCTTGGGTTTGTGGCAAGGCAGCACCACGTGGTAGGGACCACATGGTGGGCACCTTGTTGTGGAGAAGCTGAATGTAGAGGTAGAGACCAGGGCTCCACAGTCCCCCAGCAACTAAAGGACCTCTTAATAGACTCCACCTCTAAAAGTTACCACCACCTTCTGGCTTTTCAGATCCACACTTTAGCAGGTGGCCTCTTTGGACAAGTGGCTAAGTTCTGAGTCATTATGCGCTTATAAAGCAGCCTCAGGGAGCTGCCTGGCTATGTTAGTCAGTTTCCTGATGCTGGAACAAAGCAGCAAAAACCAGGAGAGGTTTACTTAGCTCCCAGATTCAGAGGTCTCGGTCCATTGTTATCTGGCTCCGAACAGAAACATCATGGGAAGAAGAGCACAGGACAAGAGTGTCTAGTGGAGACATAGCCTCCAAAAGATTCACCTCCCGGAGACTCAGCTCCAGCTGCCACCCACAACGGCACACGCGGCCATGATCATCAGTTAGTTCACTGGTTCATACAACACCCGTGATCCAATCTGCTATTAATCCAGGCAGGGTGACACTAGACCACCTGGCACACTGGCCCTGTCCTCTGTTCTGCCACTAGAGGACACAGAACTCTTCCCTTCTCCTTTCCACTGCAAGAGAATGCAGCGAGAACGCATCGTCTTGGAAGCAGAGAACATTCCTCACCACATTCCTAATCTTGATCTTGGTCTCCTCCACTTCCAAAACTGAGAAATGAATTTCTGTCATTCATAAATTATTTGGTCTATGACAAATTGTTGTAGCAGCAAGAACAGGCTCAGATATACCCTTAGTAAATTTTTTGTAAAGAGAATACCACGTATACTTTCTTAGAAACTTTCTACAGTTATAATGCATGGTTAATTGCAGCCATAATATTGCTCATTAGATTTCTTGAATTTGCTCCTCCTCACTGAAATTTTGTATCTTTTGGCCTCATCTCCTTAATATCAGCCCCTCCCTACCCCTGGAAACCACTCATCTTCTTTCATCTTGTATGAGTTTGACTTTTCCAGGTTCCACATCTCAGACTGTGGAGTACAGTAAAACTATGTGTTGTGAGCACAGTTTGTGCTGAAATATGCTTTTAATCCAAAGCATGTGTTTATTAAAGTAAATTTACCCGTAAGAAATAACAGAGCCATGGACGTGGCGCAGCGGCACTGCACTTGCCTGGCAAGCTCAAGCTCCTGAGTTAAATCCCTGGTACTGCAGAAAACAAAAACAAAACAAAATAAGCCAGAAAAAATGGAAACTTAGATGATTCATTCCATAACCACATAAAAATGAT
The DNA here is from genome assembly GCA_004026965.1 of Petromus typicus. Taxonomy (NCBI): domain Eukaryota; kingdom Metazoa; phylum Chordata; class Mammalia; order Rodentia; family Petromuridae; genus Petromus; species Petromus typicus. The sequence continues at coordinate 13,980 of PVIR01009241.1, read as the reverse complement.
TGAAGTACTATAATATAATACAAAATATAAAGGATAAACAAATTGACCTGCACTTAGATTTGAAAACTGTCACAGCTGGTGTGAGAAGGAAAGAGAGAAGGGTTACCATCCAGCACAGCTTGCCCCATCACGAGCAGAATCACTGCTGCCTGCTGGCTCAGTGGACTCTTCTTCCATTCAACATTAACAAGGAAGCTCTCCAGTGACACTCGCTTTTGCCTCCTTTTGGGAATTTCATGGAAATATGACACTGCACTGTCACTGAACAGATTCATCGTTCACACTGCTAAGCTTTATTCAGCGGTGCTTTCCTGCAAAGTTTTGTACCTTTTCCCACATTTTACACAACCTCTTGATCTCCATTTGAAGTATGGAATTCTTCCACCTTTTCTCCTCCTCCTCCATAACCTCTTGCTTTGGGTAGATAATCACCCATAAACTTGCACAGAGAGAGAGAGGGAGAGAAAACCATTAGCTCAGTTGTGATCACTTGACGTTAAGCATCATGTGCTACTCATCTTGCAAGACATTGCTCATTTGTCAAGTTCAAATTTGTCAGAAATCTTTGCTCACTTTGCAAAATAAATTACTCACAATCCAAGATTTTTACCGTATTTGGCTTTGTGCACCTGGCTTATTTCACCTAATCTGATACCTTTCAGGTCTGTTCATGTTGTCACATCAGACAAGATTTCCTTCTGTTTTAAGGCTGGATGGTATTTCATTGTGTGTGTGTGTGTGTGTGTGTGTGTGTGTGTGTGTGTGTGTGTGTGATTGTCTTTTTATACTGATGCAGCACAGGATACATAGGTTGTTTTCATCTCTTGGCTGTTCTGAATAATGCCGCAGTGAACATGGAACTGCAGAAATCTCGTAACTTTTAATTTTCATTGACTACCCAGTAGTGTGACTGCTAGATCATCCTCAGTTCTATTTGAATTTCTTGAGGAAGTTCCATACTGTTTTACATGATGGCTATTCTAATTTCCATTTCCACCGAACCTTGTGTCAATGTCCTTACCAAGCATGGTCTTTTATCTTTTTGAATAATAAGCATTCCAAAAAGCAAGAACTGATTATCTCCATAAATTGGCTCATTCACCTCTTTTTTCATAATGTTCATTTCACAATGGTTTTTTTCTAGTTTCCATTGAAAGATCATAATACTAGGTCTGGAAAAATTTTCCAAACGTTCTTTAGAAGAGTTTCATGAATTTACAGTTACCTGAGTAGTTATCAGGACAATTTTCTTCTAATTCCAAAACCTTTATATTATAAAAATAATATTATTTGCTACCTGCTATCTGCTATGGACTATGTCAAACACTTTATTTAGCATAACTATTTTGAAGAATAAGAGATTAAATGATTTGCAGAATTACACAGATAGTATATAAGATTTGTGTGACACGGGGGGAATGAGCCCATCGGAGGAGGCTAGCAGAAGGCAGGGAGAAACAGACTTTCTACATTTGTCTGCACACTGCCTGAGGGCAACAAGATGTCAGCGGTGAGCAAAGGAAAGGCAGGAGATTTCAGCGGGGTGGGGCAAAGGGTGCTTGCACGTCTGTAACATGCAGGAATTGTAGCAAATATGTGCAGCTGGGGCCGATGCAGCAGTCAAGGCAGGTGTAGGGATGTGATCAGGGAGCTCGGTACCTGGGAGACGCTGTGCTACACTTCGTAGTCGCACCTCTTTTCTATAACATCCTGTTCTGTGTCCTGTCTGCCTAGAGATGGCACAACCTGTATCTAGTCGAAGACGGCACAGCTGGTTTCTGATCTGCAGTCACCTAAAGGAGCAGCGTGTTTTTGCCAAGGGCTGCAGTGTCTCATACCTGCTAAAACAGTAGCTTGGAATCAAACAGGTTACAGCCACATCAAGCCGGACAACTGGGTTCAAAGCCAGACACTCTGGTTCCATATTATCTTAAATAACTTAAAATCTGGTGAAAATAAAAGCTCTCAGTTCTTACTGGTCAGAAATTGTATTTTTTAATAACTTACTTAAGATCAACTGTTATTTTTTTCTCCTACTTTGCATATATCATTCGGCTGTCTTTTAGTTTTCTTACACCTGATTAGAAGACTGCACTCAGCGTAGTTTTTATAACCTTTATAATCAAGCTGTCTTGTTTGCTTTTGTAAACTCCTTTTTGTCTTTAGTGTCATTGAGTTGCACTGAGACATATTCAAGTATAAGTTTCTCTTTCAAAATCTTGCTTGTGATGTACTGTGTCTTTGAAATCTAAAGATTTACATCTTAATTAATCCTAGCAAATCATTAGACACAACCTCTTTGGCTAGTGTCTCTTCTTCTATTTTTCTCTTCTCAAACTCTGACCAGGTGTACGTCAGATCTCATCTGAATGCAGTGCATGCTGGGTCCAAGAGATGGATTCCAGATTCTTGTGTACATCAAATAATTGCAAGAATATACCAGTGGGTAAAAGAAAAAGCAGCTATATTTCATTAAATTAAGGGAGAAGTGTGATCAGGGAGTACAGATTTGTTCCAGCACAAACAAAAAGGTGACACAAATTAAAAAAAAAAAAAGTAGTGCTGGTATAATGGAGGAATAGGAAGAGCAAAGATAATTCAGGTTTTTCGATTTAAAAGATGTGTACCCACCCTGAGTACTTCTCAGTGGATCACTCTATATATGATTGACAGAGATGATTGACAGGATACTATGCCATCTCAGGGACATCCAGTATGCATGACTCTCCCATAATTCACTCTATTTTAATCACATGAGCTACATGGGTCCTCACATATGAACTATTAATGAAATTCAAGTGAGGGAAAAGGTTAGTCTAGCCTGAAGTCTGAGCTGTTTTCTAGGTCTTTCTTATTGGTATTTCTGCCTCTCTGAGGACAATGGAAGAAGCATTGGCCCTGAGGTGTTGCCTAAATTCAGGAAGATGGAGAAAGAGTGGGCTCCCTGCCCCAACTGAGCTACCTGTACTAATCACCTTCTTACTAATTGGTATTTGTGATGATTACTTTTGTGTCAACTTGCCTGGGTTTAGGAATGTCCAAATATTGGGTTAAACATTATTGTTGAAGGTGTGTGTACAGATGTTTCTGGTGGAGATCAATGATTGAATCTCTAACCTGAGTAAGTAAAATGGTCCTACAAATATGGGTGGGCATCATTCAACCCATAAAGCCCCTAAAGAGAATGAATGGATGGGGGAAGGAAGAATTTACTTTCTTGGTCTAGGGATTTAGCTCAGTGGTTTTGGCATCTGCCTTGCAAGGGCAAGGTCCTGAGTTCGATCCCTGGTAACTACATACCACAGTTCCAGCAATCAGTGCTACACACCACAGTGCCAGACATGGTGGCTCATGCTTGCAATCCCAGCACTTGGGAGGCAGAGGCAGAAGCAGGAGGATTGCTGTGAGTTCAAGGCTGGCCTAGACTACATAGTGAGATGCTGTATATTTTAAAAATAATAATAATAATAATTTGTTTTGCTTTCTTGGTTCTACTGCACGAGTTGAAACACTGGTTTGCTCCTTCCCTTGGGACTTACACCATCAATGCTGCTGTTTTTCAGGCCTTAGACTTGGACTAGAACTTATATCATTAGTTCAAATGGTTGTCAGGCCTTCAGATTTGGACTAGAATCATATCATCAGATCTTTGGTTTCACAGACCCAAAGTTTGGCATTATCGTGACTTGGCTTTGAAGTGTAACCTCCTTCTGGAGGTAATTCTAGCTTTCTGTTCTGAACAAAGAATTGGTCAAAACAAGCACAGATGGTACCAAAGTTTTATTAAAGATGAAAAAGAAGCAGGCTCTGCAGAGCAAGTTTGGGCCAAATAAAAGAAGGAAAGGTAGAGGCCACAGAGTGAGGGTGAGCTTTGTGCAGGAGAGAACACACAGCAAAAGCTCAGGATAGATTCCATTTTTGTGTCACCCATTCCTCAAGCTGATGTCAGGTCTAGGTCATCCTTTAGAAAACTCACCCCAGTGTTTGCAAGAAGTCCACATGCAAGGCTTTGGAACCTGTTCTGTGCATGTGTCCTGGGATTCTGTAGTTAACAAATCATACCTACTTTCCAAGCCAGCTTTGCTACATTCTAACCTCTTTTTATTTTCCCCTGAATGACACATATCCCCCTAATACTGAATGGAGACTGAAGCACTAGAGGTATCTATCTGTCTTTTATAGCTTCTTTCCATTGGAAGGGTCTATAGATCTAAATACTGGGGAGTATGTGCTCACCATCTGTCTAGGGCCATTGTACCTTGCTGGCTAGGTTGAAGAAAAAAAACTGTTAGAAGACAATGAAGAAAAAGTTAATGACTAGTGAGTTGTCTATTTGATAGGAGAAAGAAAGTGACTTTACTATTATATCAGGGATGTAAAACCAAAATATGAGGAGCAGATCAGATTTCCATGCTTCTTGTAGAGGACAAAGTTTGATAAAAAAGAAAGTTAGGTAAATTATCAAACCCCTGAGAGCCATAGCCTTAGTAAGATTATCCACATAATGGATGGAATTAAAAACAGATGCCTCAATTTAAGTGCTGGTGAGTTAGAGTCATTAGTGACTATTTATCTGCACCTGAAGCAATACTGGAGTCTTACTGTCCAAAGAGGAGCCTCAGGTCTCCTGGAGGTTCTCAGGAGAGCTTTCTTCTTAGTCCTCTGAAAATTTTAACAATTTCCTTACGTGTTTTATAGATGATTTCTTATTAGTCAGCAAGCTCCCTCTTTTCAGATTGCTGCATAGAAATGTAACACTAAAAAGACATGTTTGGGGCCGGGGATTTAGCTCAGTGGTTCTGGCGCCTGTCTTGCAAGCGCAAGGACCCAGGTTTGATCCCCAGTTAACCACATACAATACTGGGTGTGGAGACTCACGCCCAACAGCAACCAGTACCACATACCACAGTGCCGGGCGTGGTGGCTCACGCCTGTCATCCCAGCACTCGGGAGGCAGAGGCAGGAGGATTGCTGTGATGTGAGTTGGAGGCTGAGCTCAGGGCCAGTCTGAACCACAAGGCGAGACCCTGTCTCAAAAAAAAAAAAAAAAAAGAGTTCCTACAGGAGTCACCCTGGGCAACCTTTGCTTCCTTACCAATACTTCATCTTTTCATTTCAAATTTCTCTTCTCACTGTCTTTCTTATTTTTTTAAGTTTATTAATAATCAAGAAAATGAATGTGTACGGAAAGCCATGGAGACACAGGCAGATGGCAAATGGAAGGGGCAACAGGTTTTATTTTATTTTATTTTTTTAGGTTTTTGAGACAGGGTCTCCTCCTGTAGTTCAGGCTGGTCCTGAACTCAGCCTCAAACGCAGCCATCCTCCTGCCTCAGCCTCCTGAGCGCTGGGACTACAGGCGTGAGCCACCATGCCCCGCATTGTGGTGTGTGGTCACCAGCGATCGAACCCGGGACCCTGTGTTTGCCAGGCATGCGCTGGAACCACTGAGCTAAATCCCCGTGGACAAAAGGTTTTGAGTTTGATTTCCCAGCCCAAAAGAAAATGATAAATCATACTATTTTGTTTGTGTTATATTAAATCAGAGTCAGATGCCTACAACTAACTAGGGCTGACTTTGCACAGAACATCTTCTGTGTCCTGCAGGTCCCAGGCCTCTGCCTCTCCTTCCCGTGTGGCTCACTTTTCCCTCCCCCAGCACCCTCCAACAGGCAGTGCAGCCATTGTCTTAGATTATAAAGTTGACATTATGATCAGCCCACATTCTACATCAATAATAATCATAAATAATCCACATAAGTATTTGTGCAATCTTTTTCTTCCCACTTCCTTGCTCCTGAGTGTTTTGTATTTTCAGATATACTTTCAGAAATGCATTTTTCTTCCAACATATAATTCCAGACTTTTTTCAAACCTAGTGCTAAAAATGAGTTCTTCCATTTATTGATTTTCAGTCTCATTTTAAGACTGTTTACTTTCTTAAAACTCTATAATACACCATATCTCTGACCACACACAAGTACAAGTTGAAAATGTTGTACAGAGAGAGATTAAAAATAAGTATCGTAAAACTTAGGCAATCTAAAGACATCTATTTCTGTTTTTCTGATTTAATAAAGATCTGTTTTTTGTTCTAAAAACAAAGAAACTACATTTTATTAACATTATGTATGTCAAGGTTTTTGAACCAATTTCTTAAAAGTCATATTTACAATTTTTGTTAGAAATTTTAGAAATAGGTTTAGTTCCTGGGTGGAAAGGACATTAAATATATTTGGATTTTTACCCTTGAAAAAAATTAGAAGATGTCTTTCAGTTTATAAAATTAGTCCTTGCCTTAAAAAAAAGATTTACTTAAGGTTCTCTTCAATAAGTAATGTTGTCTAATTTTGAAGAAATAATTATCTAGTTTAATAAAAATTTTCCAGGCATGACAGCATATACTTCTAATTCCAGTGTCAGGGAAGCTAGGGCAAGAAAGATGATTGCTGCAAGTCAAGAACAGCCTGGGCCACATAGTAAACTCAAAATCAGTCTGAGCTACATAATGAGACCTTGTGTCCAAAACAGAAACAAACAAAAGTCAGGTGGAGTGGGGCACATCTGTCATCATGGCCCAGCACTTGGGAGGTGGAGGTAGGAAGATCACTGAGTTCAAGGCCAGTCTGACCTACATAGTGAGATTCCATCTCAAAAACTACCCCTGCTAAATGTAGAGTCAATTCAAAAGTGGGCATCTGAAATGAACAGACACTTTTCAGAAGAATAAGTAAAAGCAGCCATGAAGCATATGAAGAAATGCTCAACATCACTGGCATTCGAGAGATGCAGATAAAAACAACACTGAGATTTCGTCTCACCCCACAAAGAATGGCTGCTGTCTCAGAATTAGCCAGCAGCAAGTGCTGGCAAGGTTGTGGGGAGGAAGGAACCCTTCTCCACCGGTGGTGGGAATGTAGACTGGTGCGACCACTGTGGAGATTCCTCACAAAACTAGGATTCCAGGTCCATTTGACCCTCTAGTCCAGTGCCTCGGCATATACACAAAAGAATGAAAAGATTTATATCACAGCAATATATGTGCACCCATGTTTAAAGCAGCTCAGTTTGTGATTGCTAAATCTGGGAAACAACCAAAATGTCCATCAACAGGTGACTGAATAAAGATTTGGTTCTTTTATAAAATGGATGTGGGAAACAGAGGAAGGAGACATAACTAGAACTTTTGCATTATGTTCTAGTCTTCTATGAGTCAATGGCACACAGCGAAATAATTAATAATTAGGCAGAAATGAGACTTAGGGAAGCTGAGCTTGGGCCTGATCCATGCTACTCTGGGCGGCAAGGACCCCAGACTCCAGCCTGCCACCCCTTTTATTATCTCCATTTCCAAAGCCGGAAAGGAGGGGAGACACCAAGAATAGTCCTAGAGAAGTTATGTAGATGAGGATCCTGTGGGGCAAGGCGGAATCACTTGTCCTAACTCATTAAAAAAAATATTTTTTGTTGTTCCCGTACCGGGAATGGAATTCAGGACCCTGCACTTGCCAGGCAGTTGCCATGCCACTGAGCTACATCTCCAGCCTTAAATCTTAATTAAAACAATAATTTTAGGGCCAGGGATTTGGCCTAAACTCAAAATCAGTTTTGGCCTCAGTGGTTCTGGCACCTGTCTTGCAAGTGCAAGGGCCCGGGTTTAATCCCCGGTAACCACATACAACAATACTGGGTATAGAGACTCACGCCCAGCAGCAACCAGTACCACATACCACAGTGCCGGGCGTGGTGGCTCACGCCTGTAATCCCAGCACTCGGGAGGCAGAGGCAGGAGGATTGCTGAGATGTGAGTTTGAGGCTGAGCTTAGGGCCAGCCTGAACTACAAAGTGAGACCTTGTCTCAAAAAATAAAAAAAAACCAAATAAATGAATAAATATGGTAAGCATAAAGCCTGACAGAAATAAGTATTTGTGTTGTCATTTCTAAAATGGTTATTTTTTAATTAAATATATAGATGCATATTCAACAAGTATGTTATCATAAAATTATTTGATTTGGAGCTAGAAAGTTTTTTAAACATCACCAGTTCCACTATATTAAACAAAGGCCTAAACTTCCAGGAATGCAAATGACTTGTTCAGGGTCACACAAATATGAAGACTCAAGATTTGTCTTCCGATTACCTCTCCATAGATCAGGGCTCTTTCTATGAAGTCAGAACACATTCTCTTTTGTTTTCAATTTGCTTTAATGTTTTGCAAAGTTACATATGCACACGGCTTTGAGTTAAGTCATTTTACAAAGTTTGTTTCAAAAGCAGAAGTAATTTTTCCATTTCATTTCCTACTCAGAGCTTCTTAAAAATATGCAAAATGTTGTTTGGATGTAGCTCAGAGGTACAGTGCTTGTATGCACAAGGCCCTGGATGTGATCCTAGCGCACTGCAAAAAAAATTCTTGGACATTTGATACAGTTTTCCAACTTAGTTTGTAATATAATCTGATCAGTACACACATCCACAAGTGATGTGAGTGAATCTTATTTCACCATACTCTCACCAGTATCATAATCTTCCTAGTTCATGCTAATTTGGTCACTATTAAAAAAATAAAAGATTATCTATTAGTGAAGAGATGCCTGTCTTGCCAGTCAGGTGACTAATTTTCCATGTTTACTAAATGAACTCTTCTGTAGGATGTTTGTATGTCCTTTCTCTATCTACCTAACTTACTCTTAATGTTTTTCTTACCATCTTTTGTCCGCCGTACTTTCTGCAAATAATTTCTTACTGTGTTTTCTTTCCAATTTTTGTTTGTCCTTGAACTTAGAGTGGTTTCTAGGAAGTTTTTAATACACTTAAAGAACAAAGAGTGGTCATGGTGAATTTTCAAATTCTCTTTCAGGTTTGTGACTGCAGCAGACATTAAGTATTTATCCCTAAAAGGATCAAATTCTCCAGGATGAAGTTTTCCACAACTAAGTCAACATGTCTGCAAAATGTGTAGAGGCAAATTGGCAATTATCTCCGGACAATGAAGCAGTGCTGTGAGATGACCCTGGCCATTAACACTGTTTAGAAGTCGGGTTGCTCTGTGCAGCATCTCCTGGAACTTTGCTGTCTTCACCGTCTTCTTTTCAACACCAAGTATAACTAAGTCAATACTGATTTGCAGCGCACATCTCAGAGCAACTCATAAGCGGTTGCCAAGTGCTTAGTTTCCACACTATGAACTGAGTCCAAATGGGTACATAGAGCCGCACTTCTTTCTGCATCTATATTTGGATAATAAGCATCTTTCCTAGGTGGAACAGTGAGGGCCAGGTAACTGAACTTAGAGGAAAAGATGAACGAGATCTCAAAGTAGAAAAATATCAAAATTCATACAAGCCACAGGAAGTCCTGGAACATTTGCTTATGCACCTGGGCATTTATGAAAACTAGAGGGAAAGAAAAGCGCCACGGCGTGTGTTGTGATAGCGACACCCACTTTGCTTTGCAGGAAGGAGGAGTCCTTCCACGGTTTTCCTGCCACACCTGACATGCAAGAGATTTTGCAAAAGAAATCAGTGAGAATGAAAATCCCAGTCATTCCGTGTCTGAAGGGCCTGAAAGGAAAAACTAATGTCATCCCTCCTCTGCCACGAACAGGAGTGAAGTTACAAAACACAGTATGATCATAATCGCCGTCCCGACAGGTTCTGAGATAGAAATTATAGACCAAGTCCAAGTCTGACACTTTGCTTTTCCACAAGTTTGTAAAGATGCAAAGTTGAAAAGATTTCACCTCTGGGCCTGTGACACACCCTGTAACCCCAGCACTCCGCAAGGCTGAGGCAAGAGGGTGGCAACCTCGAGCCCACTCTGGGGACTTTGGCAACTGAGCAAGACCCTGTCTCAAAATCAAAAGTAGAAAGGGCTGGAGATACGGCTCAGTACAAGCCCTGAGTTCTATCCTCTTTCATGAAAAAACAAATTGAATTTATTTTGATTTTTATTATAGTACTAAACAATTTGCTTACAGTTCATGGTTTATAAAGCAACCTTCATTTTGAAGCTTGTCTCCATGCTGGGAGGTGCCTCTGGTGAGTGCCACCATGTTTAAAAAGCTGGTTTGAACAGAGGAACCCCATGATCAATCCTTTTTGGATAAATGTGTATGTAAGAGATTTTCTTCATCAAATTTATCGTATGAAACAGCCAGTCACTCCATCTTAGGTGTAAAGTACCAATAGTTTCCTACTTTACAACACATAACATACAAAGTAGAACGATGCAGTAGGTAAAAAGGATTAGTTACATTTTCTTAAATAACTACATTAGTTATCTGTCTCTCTTCACTCAAAATGAATCTGTTCTACTTTTTAATCCTGTATCAAGGACTTCTGACATATGTTTTTTGTTTATTTTATTTGGGCAGAGCTGGGGATTGAACCCAGAGCCTCAGGCATGATAAGTAAGTGCTCTATCAATATGCTACGCTCCTGACTCCTGAAATACAATTTTGCAGATCAGGTAAGTACAAGGCAGAGAATTTGACCCATTAGTTTTCCCTTGACTGGTAATGTCATGGTTTGGAAAACAGACAGCTCTGGAAGTTCACCAGCACAGCATGCTGTTCCACAGCAACACAAGCAGAGTCCGGGCCGGGGCCGGAGGGTGCTCTGTGGTCCCACCCCACTGGACCACCCATGGTTGGGAGCGAGAAACTGAAATCACGGAACCTTATTCCAAAGTGTGGGCAAAAAAATACAGAGAAACAAAGAGACTGAGTGGAAAATGATGTGAGATAAAACGTGAGATCTACTTCAAAACAATTGCAAAGGTCTTACATACTTGGAACTGAGAAGAATAGACTTTCAGCCAAAAAATATTTCGTGTTATAGTTTATTTTGTCCAGTATTTCTCTTAGGCCACTTCTTTAATTCTTTATCTACTGTGATACTTATTTACTGTGACATTTATGGAGTTTTAGCTTCTGCTATGCAACCGTGCAACTTTCATCCTGATGTTTTCAGGAACAGAACTTTGAAGATGGTATGAAAACAGTTTCTTGAAAGACACGATAGACTCATTTTGCTTTTACTTTCTTCTGGTTTCTCCTACACACCCATCGCTTCACCTTCCTTATTTTTTTCTTTTTCCCTTGCTAGGATAAAAATCAAAACACTGATATTCCAGCCCTGGTTCTGTGAGTCGTAAACCCCTCGGGCTGCTCTTCAGTCAAAACACGGAGAAAACAGCACCTGCCCTTCCCTGCTCACTGGTGTGGTTTGGACTGTAAATGCTCCCCCAAGTCCTGACCCAGAAGGCCTGGTCACAGCCTGCGGTGCTGATAGGACCAGTAGGAGGTGCAGCCCCCTGGAATGCAGTTAGATGCCTTGGAGGGAGATACTGGGGACCCAACTCCAGCTTGCTTTCGCCCCCTAGCTGCACGGTGTCAGCAGTTTCCTGGGTAACGTGTTCCCACCATGGTGTCACGTGACCCAAAAGCGATGGAGCCAACTGACTAGGCTTGATCTCTCCGAAGCTGAGTTGGAATAAACATTTCCTCCTTTTAAGTTGTTTATCTCAGGTATTTTGTCACAGTGTCAGAAAACTAACACACTCACTGACGGATATTGTATTAATCCTCATACACCCACGCTACAGAAATGGTGTTGAAGGCTTCATGAGAAAGAAATTAGATAAATGAAAGGGAATGTTTGGATCACTTTTCTGTGCTGGCAACCACCACTCTGTGCTGTCTGCAAAGCCAAGAAGTGGGAGTGGGCGCAGTGGAGCCCCGGAGCCTCAGAGGAGCCGGCTTCCCTTCCTTGCTGGGTCAAAAATACAGCATGGCTCACATGGCTCTCCGCGATGTGAAGCAAAACTAAACCCAAACTCGACAACCGACTGCAAGATAGTGTTTCTCAAAGGTTATAAAGGACTTAGCGCTCTTCAAGGGAAGAGAAGTAGCATTTTACAGTTTCTTTAAAATGCAGTCGGGAAGTTCCCCGGTCACCACCAGGCCCCCTCCTGCCATCTTCTTACTCTGCTGCATGTCAGTGTTCTTGAGGTCTAAAGATAATTGTAACAGTTCTCTTGTGGCTTTCCGTAAAGGGGTGGAGAGGGACTAAGCCAGCTAACAATTGAAATTGTAATTTCAAAGCAATCTGCTTCCACGGTAACTTGAGCTTACTAGTGACTGGCAAATTCACATCGTGAAAAAGAGAAACTGTGAAGAGAGAAGAAAATAAAGGCAACTTGGCTCAAACAAGGGTCAGCTACCACCAGAATCCCTCCACGTTTGCAATAAAAACAAAAATAAAACGCAGGGGGAAGGCAACGGCTCTCCTGTAAAAAACAAACCTGCTCGTTGTGACACAAATAAAACAAAGCTTTCCGCGGGTTTACGTGAACCGTTGCTCCTCACAGGCCTTACAGCTGTGAAAAGCCCGCAGCATAATGGGGTGCAAATAGCCAGGGCAGCCACCTTCCTCTCCCCAGGGCACAGACTTGCACCAGGCTGCTGTTGAGCTCGAGACGCTCATATTGAACTGCATCCATGACATCACTTCTTATACGTCTCAAAGGCGCCTTAAATGCAAAGTCAATGTTCCCAAAATTAAATCATGATTTCTTCCATTCTTCAAAACTTGGTCGACCTCCAGCAAGCGCTGGGTGAGTTCTTCCAGCATCCGCTCCGCTATGCAGGTCGGAGAACCAGCGTTGAGTCCCGGCTTCTCGCTCTGCAGTCTCCGCGCCACCGTGCGCTTCTCAGGTGACTTCAGTGTCTCTCACACCAGCTCTCCCATCTCTCTGCCCTCCAGCCACCCTAGACCTCTGGGTCCCTCATGGTCCTCGCCACTGGCCTCCGAATACTGCCAGTGGCACCCACTCTGTCCTCAAACGGTGCGTCACACACAAATGCATCCGAAGCCCTTAGGTGACCGCCTTTGTTGGGGATCAGGACAAAACCCCTCTGTTTATGGTTTGCTTCCTGCCCAGCCCCCGGTGGAGAAGAGACCCCCTCACATCTCCACAGCAAGATCTCCAAGTGCAGCATCTTCCCAACATTTTTCTTTTAAGCTAATTTTTTAATATACAGAGTTTCACTGTGTATCTCAGGCTAGCCTGAAACTCATGGAGATCCTCCTGCCTCTGCCTTACGAGGGCTGGGATTACAGGCGTGTGTCACCACACACCTGGCAAAGCTAATTTCTTAACAAGACTCTCCTTTTAACTGATGAAGTATTGTGGGTGAAAACAAACTAATAGTGGTAACTCAGAGATGAGACTTAGTTCAGCACCAAGAAGCCCACAGGGACACTCATCCGAGAGCATCAAGCACAGGGAGACCCTCAAGACAAGCCGAAGCCCAGGATGCTCCAGCTCTTGTTTAGCTAGCAGTGAAAGTGGGAATGCAGAAGAAAAGCAATTCCGGGACAGAGCTGTCTCCACGCAGTTTTCCTGGGAAAGGGGAGGACAATGGCCAGACAGCCCGCTTCACTCATCTAAGCTTCTTGTTTAATCATTTATTTCTTTTTTTTAAATTGTGAAGCAGGTTCATTTTCTATACATATCATGATCACACTCCACACTGACAATCTGCACCAGTGCTGACACCACTTGATTCTCATTTTTCCCATCCCCCTGCCCACCCTACAACTCCCCGCCCCCTAGCTGTTTATTTCTCATAGAACTTGTGTGCTTCTCTCCAGCATCGAAATCGTTCGCTGCCCAGCCACGCCCCCTCAAGACAGCCGGCTCTGACCCTGGCCCTCCGCCCCAGGCACAGCTAGGACTCGGCTGCTTGGTCTTTCTCCCAAGGCTGGGCACCTCCTACACTTCACCTTGACCCACAAGGAGGGTGTCTCTGTATAAATGTGACACTACAGCAGCAAAGCTTAAATCTGTTTAAGTCTGAGAAGTTCAGAAAGGAAACCTGAAGAATTTCTGCTCAAGTGTCTATCTCTCTTGTCAATGAAAAATTTCAAACACTCAAAAATGTTGTCCACGATTATCCACATTTTACTTTTCT